>JAABKJ010003457.1:0-25970 GCA_011634705.1 Andricus grossulariae | reverse complement strand
TATATACCCATCCACACATCACTACTTTCCAACCGAGCAATTCACGCCTACCCCGAAAGGGAAACGGCTTAATGATACAATAATAATAATAATAATAATAATGATTGTCACGATTATATTGTTTTTGCCTGATATATGCGTATGACGCGATGCATCAGTGGTTCAGAGAGCAATGGAACATGTCACGATTAATCGTTTTCGCCTGCTATATGCGTGTATTTTGGTATTTGTATTCATTCATGAAAAGTTCCTATAAGGAACAGGTGATACATATTACAATTAAAAAGTGACACGAGGCATTAGTGCGTCAGACAGTGATGGAACGTGTCACGATTTTTCGTTCTTTAGTTGAAGTCATTGATCCCAATTGATTCGCCTTGATCTGCGCTTGCTTTGATTGTAGTAACGTTCATTGGCTACAGGGCGCGTCTGTATTTGAATTTTAAATGCGTACGCGAACTTAAGCCAATGAGCGTGCTGTATACAATATGAATGAATGATAAAAGAAATAAAGTTGGTGAGTAAAGAGAAGAGTATAGGGTCATCACGTGTTACTGTTACTGTGTTAAACAGAGACAGAGTTTGTAAAACTCGTATACTTTTCGGTTCTACTTTGCCTATAGGATTAACATCTTAATTTCCTTATCGTAAGATATTCGAATAATTATTTTTTTCTGTTTGAATAGAAGTATGTCAGAGATATGTGTATGTCTACAGATGATACATTTTGTAATTCAAAAATATGTTTAAATTAAGCATTTTTACGCTCTTAAGCGACTCTCCTATCGACAAAAAAAAAACACTGAAGCTTTAAGGAATTCATTTTGATAATTTAAAGGGATTTCAAAGAAGTTTAAAGACTATAGCGTATTTTTTTGAACTCAAGGAATTTTCAAGAGCTTTGAACAATTGCAAGGAATTTCAAAAGATTTCAAAGAATTTGCAATATTTTGAGGTATTATGAAACATTTTAAGGAGTTTTTAATTGATTTCACTAATCTGATAGGTTTTCAGAGGATTTAAAAATTTTCAATAGATTTTAAAAGATTTCAATTTGATATATATTGTTGGAAAATATTTCAAAGAATGTCAGAAGGTTCTAAGAAATTTGTTATCTATTTTGATAATTTGAAGGAATTTTAAAGGACTGGGCATATTTTAGGGCATTTGAAAACTATCTAAGGAATATGAAACTGTCAAAAGATTTTAAAGTGTTTGAAATATTTTAGTATATTTTGACAGATTTCAAGGATTTTTCAACTGATTTAAGTGATTTAAATAATTCAAAAGGATTTGAAAAATTTGGGGCATCTTGAAAGATTACAAGGTGTTTTCGAAAGCTTTAAAAAGTTTCGAGTGACTAAAAAATATTTAAAATAAATCTTCAGGAAAAAACTTTTAGAGTATTTCAAAATATTCCAAGGAATTTTTGGTTAATTTCAGTAATTTAATTGATTTCCAAAAATTTGAAATATTTTAGAGTATTTAAAAAATTTTCACGGCATTTTCGAAAGTTTTACAACATTTTAAGGAATTAAAAAAAAAAGGTTTAAAAACCTTTAGAGCATAATTATTTTATTTAAAAGATTATAACGAATTTTCAATTGGTTTCAGTGATTTAACTGATATCAGATGATTTTAGAAGATTTGGATTCATTTTCGGAATCTTTGAAAAGTTTTAAGTGATTTTAAAGATTTCAAAAAACTTGAAAGATTTTAGGGAATTTTTGAAGATTCGAAGGAATTTTGTATTTATTACAATAATATGAAGAAATTTCTAGGGATTAGAAATATTATAGGGCATTTGAGAAGAATCTAAGGCATTTTCAAGATATTTAAATAATTTCCATGAATTTCAACAGATTTTGAAGGATTTGAAATGTTTTAGGTTATTTTAACAGATTCTAAGGAATTTTCAATTGATTTCCGTTATTTAATTGCATTGCAGAGGGTTCAAAAAATATCAAGTGATTTTAAAGGATTTACACTGAATATCTATTTTAGGCAAATATTTTAGACAATTTCAGAAGATTCCAAGGAATTTTTTTTTATTTCAATAATTTGACGAAATTTTAAAGGATTGTGCATATTGTAGTGTATTTTAAAAGAATTCAAGGCATTTAAAAAAATGTCAATAATTTCAAGTAATTTTAAAAGATTTTAAAGAGCTTAAAATATTTAAGAAAATTTTGAATTATTACAAGGAATTTTGTATTTACTTTAATAATTTGAAGACATTTTCAAATAGAAGAAATATTTCAGGGTATTTCAAAAGAATCCAAGGTATTTTCGAGAGGTTTCAACAATTAGAAGGAATTTCCAAAAATTAGAGGATTTGAAAACTTTTAGAGTTTTCTATAAGATTCCACGGATTTTTCATTTGATTTCAGTAATTTCATTTATTTCAAAGGATTTGAAATATTCTAGAGTAATTCCAAAGATTCTAAGGCATTTTCGAAAGCTTTACATTTTTTAAAGTGATTTTTAAAGTTTTAAAAGGTGTTGAAATATGTAATGAGTCAAATGAATTTTTTTTATTTGAATAATTTAAAGGAATTTCAAAGCATTTTAAATTTTGTAGGCTGTTTTCGAAATTTTCATTTGCTTTTAAAGAGATTCAAAAAATTTCAAGAATCCAAAAAATTTTCAATTGATTTCAGTAACTGATTTTAGAGGATTTTAAATATTTGTGAGTATTTCAAAAAATGGCGAGGCATTTAAAAAAAATTTCAAGGAATTTGAAATGAGTTTTAAGGATTTGAAAACTTTCAAATTATTCTAAAAGATTCCAAGAAGTTTTCAATTGATTTTATTAATTTAATTTATTTCAGAGGGTTTGAAATATTTTTAAGTAATTTTGAATTTCCCAAGGACTTTTCGAAAGCTTTCAAATTTTTACATCTTTCAAGTAATTTAAAAATATTTTAAATAAATATTCAAAGAGTTTCAAAAAACTTCAAGGCATTCCCAAGAAATTTCTATAATTTAAGGAATTTAAAAAAATTGTAAATGATTTGAGAACTTTTAGAGTATTATGAAAAATGCCAAGACATTTTCGAAAGCTTAAAAAAGTTCCAAGTGATTTATAAAGAATCGAAGGATTGTTTTTATTTCAATAATTTTAAAGGATTGGAAATATTTAAGGGTATTTTTGAGAATTACTACAAGGTATTTTGAAGATCTAAAACAAATTGAAGGAATTTTAAAATATTTTGAAGGATTTTAAATATCTCAGGGTATTTTAAAAGATCCTGAGAATTTTCAAATTGATTTCATTAAATTGATGTCACTTATAGGCTTTGAATTATTTTATGGTTTTAAAAGATTCTAAGACATTTTCAAGAGGTTTAAAATGTTTCAATTGAGTTCTGAGGATTTGACAACGATGAAAGTATTTCAAAAGAGTATAAGGAATATTTAATTGGTTTCAGAGGATTTGAAATATTTTAGAATACTTAAAAAGATTTTAAAGCATTTTCAAGAGGTTTGAAAAAATTTGCATGGGGTATTGCATAAAAAAGTTTCTTAAAATTTCGAAAATACAGACCGAATTTATAGGACCTATACCATGTTTCAGGGTACATTGAACGATTCCAAGGAATTTTCAATTGATTTTGATAACCTGATAGGATTTGAAATGATTAAAAATATTTCGGGGTACTTTAGAAGATTCCGAAGCACTTTCAAGAGATTTAAAAATTTTAAGGCATTCCAAAGGATTTCAGAGTTGTTGAAATATCTTATGTTCTTTTTTTAAAAGATTCCAGTAATTTAAAGTGATTCAATTCTTTCTCTTTTTTTATTTGTTATTTATCTGTCTCTAATGATCCGAAAAGGAGGTAGTTTGGAAATTTAATCTTGATTTGTGAATGTATTTCATGCTCTTTTTGCATGAAATTATTCATAAGAAAGTAGATTTCATTTGGATCTCTAATTAAAAAAAACCGATTCTAAATATTTGAGGACTTCTTAAAAGGTGTCTCTGAAAAAATTAAAAAAATTTCTAGGAACCTCCAAGGATTTGACTGATTTTAAGGTATTTGAAAAACTTGCATCGAGTTATGAAAAAGTTTTCTGGAATTTTGGAAAATAAGGCACCATTTTGTAGGGACCATTATGTTATGTCGAAAACCCCCAAGTGATTTTATAAGATTTCCGTGGATTTCAATGATTTCTTTAGGAATTTTGTAAGCTCATAAGGTATTTTGATGAATTTTCCAGGATTTCAGGTAATATCATGAGATTTCATGTAATTTTAAGGTATATTAAAACATTTTAATAGATTTCTAAGAATATATTCACAAGAATTCATGGATTTCGTATGATTTAAAAAAGATTTTCAAATATTTCAAGGTATTATCAAAGATTTTAAAGCATTTGAAAGATTTTAGGATATCTGACAAGATTCCAAGGAATTTTCAATTAACTCAAGGAATTTGAAATATATGAGGTATTTTCAAAAACCAAAGGAATTCCTAAGAGCTTCAATAAATTTCAAAGCGTTTCAAAAGATTTTAAAGGATTTGAAATATCCTAGGGTATTTTTGAAAATTTCAAGGAATTTTGAAGAACTTTACAAAAATTTTTAGTGATTTCAAGAGTTTCAAAGAATTTGCAATATTTTAGGGAATTAAAAAATATTAAAAATTAATTTATAACTACAATTTTGAATTGATATGAAATTTTTTTATTAATTTATTATTTCATGATATTTTAATAAGAGTACAAGGAATTTTATCAAATTTCCGAGGAATTCTCTGTTTTTGGAGGATTTCAAAAGGTCTCAAGGTTTTTGAATAGATGTCAAGGATCTTAGAAATATCGGCAGATTTAATAGAATCTCACGAGATTTCATTTCGAATTCAGCCTGAATACGTATAAATTCCTTTGAATTCTGCAGAATTTTGAACTTGAAGCGGGCACTTCATCAAATTCTTTCAAATTTCCTAGAATTTTTCTAAGCTCATTTCAAACTTAGTGAATTCAATGCATTTTTAAATAAATTGAATTTAATTTGAATTAAATTACATTCATTAAATTGAAATTTATACACTCATATGCATGTTATAACGAACAAATCACAATTTATTCCAGAAATAACATTTCCTTTAATTGACAAAATAAAAAAATTGTTTGCGGCAATATAATTTACAAATAAGTGAAGTGCTAAACAAAGTTAAGAGCCAATTATAATAAATTGAATTAAAATTATATTCACAATTTTTCTAGATGATAACGATGGCAGAATTTACCTACAAATACGATATGAGAAATCCATTGTGTACTCCTTCAACAGGGGAAAAAAATGAAAAGGAGCTTCTTATTGGAGGCTAAAGACATCATACTGTAGTGCCTTGTTATTATTTTATACATATATTGTGAGACATTAATCAAATATAAATAACATAGAGAAAAGAAGTATTTGGTTTATTCTGTTTCATCCAAAAATTAATAGGCACGCCGCTTGGCGCGCACAAGACTACTAGTGTATGCTACAAGACTAACGTAACAAAATTATACATTGAGAAATTCGTAACGTTCCTGATTAAGCATTCAAAAATTTATAACCTGAAAAATCAAAATCTTACTATTCAAGCTTTTGAAGTTGAAAATTGGAATTATAAAATTTTCAAACATAACACAAGTTATTCATTATCAGGTATCTATTATATCATAAAGCATCAAGTGACATTTAAAGTAATTGGATACATTTTTCTGAACTAAAAAATGAGATTTCTGTATACAAAAATTAGATTCATTTCCAACATTTAAAATTGTAGATTGTGAAATTACAAAACTTAAAAATTGATTGTTTTCAAAATTTTCATCAGGCTTCTCATATGTTACTCATTTCAATCTATAGTGGAAAATTAATAACTTGAAAATCAATAATAAAGCTTTACTGTTCAAGGGGAATAGCTGAAAAAAGTCGCAAGACAAAGAAAAGCGCTAAAAGCTAGCGAAGTATAAGAGCTTAGTTCAATGAATGAATCGTACTTTATTATTTATAGCTTTTATTTTTTTAATATTAATTAATGCCTCATCATTGAGTTAACAAAAGAAAAACTTTCATTTTTGTAATTATTTCTAATTAAACGTTCTGCCAATTTTCCAAAATGCTTTCAAGTTGATTCACGTTTATCTTTAGTCGGTGTTCAAGCTTCTGTAACGAGTCTCTAAAGATTTAGCTGCTACGTGAAAAGAGCGAGAAAGGGTCTCTGTGGAAGTATTCTTTTTCGTACGATCGCTTTTGTCATCATTTCTCAGCCCTTTAGCGCCTTTTCTTTTTGCTATTAACGAACCCTGACTTCTCTAAAAGCCAGGGGAACTTCTAAGGTTCACTGAAGCATGGCTAAAGTGCTACAAATTATGGTTTAATATGGTGAAGTATACACGTGGGTAATTGACGCTTTCTTTCTTTTACGTGGAGCAAAAAATATACAGACTGCTCTTTGTGCTATCTCGTCAGAGATGCTCCCTTTCTTTACTAAATCAAAGCATTCTCAAATTCTGAAGGATGCATATAATGAGCTTTACTAAAGCCGGAATAATGGAACATAAAGCTGTTCTTTCAGGGAAATACAAGTTTTTCCTAGCTTAGTTTTGTATCTTATGACGTAAGTAAAGTAAAAGAAATGTATGCTAATTTATTCTCTGATTTATATTAGAGGTTTCGTATTGAGTATACACTTAGGAGTGGCTGAGAAGACACTGACTATTATTACAGAATTTTCCGTAAAACTAATCGGTCGCGTATAGCGCTAGATTAAGCTAGTACAACGTAATTATTCGTAACCAGCTTCTTATGCTTCTTCATTCATTCGACCCCTCGACCATTTCCATTTATAATTCACTTCACTTTCCTTTAAATGTCCTTCCTTCCCCCTTCGTCATATGCACATCTCTTTAACACATGCAACCATGTTTTCTGCTCATGCTTACAAACTCCCCAGTGGGCACCGGGACATCCTGAAGACGTCCTTAGAATGTTACTCTATGTCATGTGACTTGACGTCTTCAGGACATCCTTTGGATCTTCTCATGTTTTTAAAAAGTTCTCAGGGTATCCTGAAGACGTCCGTCAGAAGACGTTTATAGGACAACTTTAGGACTTGTGTGCCCACTGGGTCTACACAGATACTCTTCTTCATTTATACAATTCGAACATACACTTATACCCTCTCCGATTTTAAATGTCACCACTCCTAGGTGGAAAGGTGATATATAGTTTATGTATAGTGGACAAGACAATTATATTTTTCATTTATTTTATCAATCTTTTTGTATAAAGCAGATGAAAAACATAAGTGTTTTATCCACAATATATAAACTATATATAACTTTTTGCCTGGTCTCTATGCCACTTGCTCTCCTTCTTAATCTTTTTCAGGTATTCTAGTTCCCCTGCCTCTTGACCATTCTATACCAGCTGTTGTACCTTGAGTTCGCGATTATGCTCCATCTTTTTTCTTCTTGCCTTTTCGTCATCTCTTCCTTCATTCCCTGCCAATATCTATCCCTCACTTGCATACCATATTGAAATCTCTTTTCTTATCTCTTTTGATCTCATTTCAAACATCCCACGTTACATTTCTTCTTTTTGTCCATAACTTCCCGGGCACACGCTTATGAAATTTAGCTTTCCTCTCCCCTTCTTGGTTTCCCTTCAAAATTTCAGGTTCTTTTTAGTTACCTGACCACAATTTTCTCTCGTACAATTTCTTTCCTCATCATGTAACATGGGCAGCTCCAACTCACGCCCATTACCCATCTCAGAAATCTCTCATGCAGACTTGCCACTCTATTATGCTCTTTGCATCCCCAAATTTTCACTCCATAGCTTAACACTAACCACACTAACATACCGAAAATCCACACTCTGACACGCCCATCATCCTGTCTTCCTTGAACCTTCATTTACCTATACCCCATACTTATCCCATTACTTTATTCAAGCATTCCAATCTCTTTCTCACCTGTAACTTGTTTCCTCCTGTCGCTAACAAACAAAATCCTCGGAAGCAAAACTCCTACATCAACTTCACCACTAAGTTATTCATCTTCCACTCGTACTCTACGCTTTTGTTACTGAAACAGATCATCTCACTCTTATTTGAATCCACTGATTCCATCAGATTCATCCCTCTGTCATCATCTGCTACGAGCACTGTTTTATTTGCACATGTTAGTGAATACACTCTGATTATTCCTAATGTTGTTCGACCCTTCCCTATCCTCCCCATTTTCTCCTCTATGTCTGTCCAAAGAACACTCAATAGAAGTGGGCTCAACGGGCACCCTTGCCTGAGCAAGTGCAATTAGTTTCACTTTCTTCTGCTCTACGTTCTTTGTTGACCAGACATTTGAGCACGTAGATTTTATCTATGGTCCTCATCCCTTTCCTAAAGTTCGTTTAGTTGTGTGGTAAACTTCCCTTTTCTTCCATTTATCTTTCCAACCTTCTTCTAAGAACTTTCGCGTAAATTTTATGTCCCACCGACATGAGTGTAATACCTCTATGTTCATTTACACCTTTGTCCTCTACTTTCTTACTCAACGACACTACCAGCCCTGTCTGTCATTTCCCAGGTTACCCTTATTCTCTCCACATCTTATTGTAAATCCTCCGCATCTCTTCTTTCATCCCTATTCCTCCATATAACGGTGCTTCATTTTCCAAGCCATCCTTTCCTGTTGCTTCGTCTCTTTTCAGCCTTACAATCGCCCTCGCAAATGCCTTATTTACCTCTTCCCTACTAATCATGTTCTCGCTATCCTCATCCCCCACTACCGTTTTGATTCCTTCGCCTTTTACGCTATGTTTACATCCCCTAACAGACCCTTGAAAAGCTTCGTCTGCTTGTCCATCCTGATGGCTTCATGTATGCCCTTCTTTTCTCTTCTTTCCTAGTTTATCATTTTCCCATTCCTCCCTTTCTTTGACGTATTCTCTATCTCTTTCATGCACCTTTCTTCCTCCCTTTGTCTTTTCAACCTTGAGGACCATGCATTAAGCATATTACTAACCTCTCTTAACCACCTCTTCTTCTTGTTTCGGTTTCACCACTTCCCTTACATTATCAATCACTCTTTTAAGTTCTTCTAGCAGCGCGTATATTTCTACCGCTTCCATACTTCCTCTCTCCTCGTTTTATATTTTTTTTTCTAAAATCTCTTAACTTATTGCCCACCCAACTGTCCATTTTTTCATTTTATTTTTCTTAATCTGACCTTGTGCCCCTTATACCTGTGTATATGAATTCCCCTTCTTCATCCGCCTTGGTATTGCTCTGACAACTAAACCATCCCGCCTCTACCAGCAAAACCAGATGACTCACGTCCTCCAAATCCGTTTCCTTATGTTTCTTATTAAACCTCCTTTTCTCTGCCCCACGCTTCCTTTTCTTGTTCCCTTGTTCATGCATTCAGCCGCCCCCCTCTATTAGCACTAAACCTTCCTCCTTTCCTCCTTTTCCTGTACACTCATACAACATCAACCATCACTTCTCATACTTTCATTCTTCTCATCATTATTTTGTCCTTTTCTTGCATATACTCTCCCTTCACTTCCTCTACCAACAATTGCTTCCTCACCGCTTACACAATGCCACCCTTTTCTCCCCATTCACATGATCCTGTTTCGCATCTTTCATCTTCCACACATGTGCTTGCAATAATATAGTTATCATGCCTTTCCCCTCCTGCTCATTCACCAACGTTTTACTCATCATTATCACATCCCACTTTTGCAATGCTCACCAGAATTTTTGTCCTTATTTTTTAATTACGAGGCGTTCCAGAACGCTGTTTTCACGTCTCTCTTTTTGCATCCCTTTCCTTTCTATTTTTCATTCAGGTCCTCTTGTCGTTTTCCCCCCCCCCCCTTACCCGTAACACTTGAATTCCCCTTTTCCCCTCATTTTAGTTTCTGTTTTCTACCCTCCCGAAGGTCTTCTACTTCATCGTCTCAAATCCGTACTTTTCCATCCACCCATATCCTGTCTCTCCCAATCCTTACCCTACCACCTTTACTGCTCTCCTCCCATGCCCTTCATTCGAATAACTGATCTCTTTTTCTCTCCAGCTCCGTCAGATATTCTTCGATTATTTCATTTCTTACTTTTAACAGTTCTTCCGCCCCTTAACTTGATACTTCTCCTCCTTGCTCCCTAATTTCACTATGAACATGCATTCTGTCCCCTGCATCACTTCTAGTCTCTTTATCCCTTCCACTCTAAATTGTGCACTGATGTGCCTCATCATATTCCCGATCTCCTTTTCTCCATCTTCACTGTCCACTTTTATGCCTTTAACTATTAAATTCTTTTCCCTCCTTGCTCTTTTTCCTATTTACACTCTTCTTTCAACCTGAATTAGGCTCAAACGCAACCTGCCATTCTCTTCATGCTTAACTGCCCCACACTCTCACGCTTCTTCAAACCCCCTTTCTCCTTTACTTCACGCTTATTCCTTATTTTTAGCTTGCTCACTCTCTCTTCTAGCAGTTTCATTTCCCTTTTCGTTTCCACCGCCTTCTCTCTCTGCCTACTCTATGCTCTCCAATTTTTTCCAGACCTTTTCTTTCTCTCTAGGCCAAACTTTAACCAATTCTTTCCACTTCCGCCCCACTTTTCTTACCTCGTCCTTTACCCTCCTTCACTATACTTCTTCATATTGTTCAGCTATCCTTACTTATCCTCCCTGAACCCTTTTATGTGAGCTTCTAAGTTGCTAAGCGCATTCACATCACTCCTATCTCCCTTCGACGTTCTGTTGTTTGTCTTAGCTTTTTTTATCATATTGCCCTTTCCCACATTTTTGAACCACTGCGCTCTTTTTTGAGCAATCTCTTGATTTCTTCCCTTCGCTGAGCACCCTATCTCTGCTATTCGCCCCGCTCATTGTTGCCCCTTGCATAAGAAATCCCTCAACCCCGAATTCTGCAATTTCGATCATCCCACTCTTTTCTCGCTTTGTCGTCTTCTAGAGTCTCGATCTGGAACCCACATAACCGACATGGCGCTCAACTCCTCCTCCTGTTTCCTCGCTACCACACCTGTTACGTTCTTTTGCATCCCAAAACTGTACCCAAAACTCACCTTCTTTTTCTAATTTTTTTTCATAACATGTGGCTGGTTTTGCTCCTCCACCTTTACGTCGCCTACCTTCACTCAACTCACTCAGTATCCCACTAAATCGAACATCACCAAAAAATGAACTCTCCACAATTTTCCTGCTCACTCCCTTTATTCACCCTCAGACTTTCACCTCAGAACTCTTACTCACTATATCCTCATCGCACTCACCTAACTCTTTCCTTCTCACCAGCCAAAAAATGAAAGCACTCGGAAAATACCATGTAACCTCTGTTGGTATTGAAAGCTGAAGGTCGATATTTATTACACTCATCTTGAGCATAAAAAATAATATATAACAGATACCTTGCAATAAAATGCGAAATCATGTGATCGGGAGGAAATGGGTACCTATTTGAAATGTACCATATAAATAATAATCAAGTAGACTGCCTATATCGGGATATTTTTAAAACGCAGTGAAGGAACTGCTGCGGCAAACCCGGATATCGAAAGCATGAGGTGACTCATGCATTTTACATGAATGATCTCAAGTTGCTCAGGTCGCTCCATATCCTCATGGTGCACAAAACGTTTGTCGTATTGTAGTATTGAGTCTATCGTAAACTGTACACAGTGAAACCCGCAGTCATTCATCTAATAAGAAAGTCTCGCCGACCTAATCGGCCTTTGACTCTCCCATCACGCGAGGAATGCTCTACCGGTAGCGGACCTCTCTCAAGGAAACGGTTATGGTAAAACCGTTCGCAGGATTCACAAAGAAAACGGGAGGAACTGCTCCTAGCCATTTTTTGTCTATTTGCAAGCAAATAGGCAAATAACAGCTTTACCTTTTCGTTTTGGAAACTTAAATTTATTGGAGGAATTGTGAGGCAGTTATGAGTTGGTGATACTGATGATGATGATGATGATGATGATCCCACGTAAGATTTCCAAATCTCAGGGTCGTCCAGGACGATCGCGATTGCCACAGCCGGCTCTGACAACGTCTGCCGCTGAGATCCTCCATATATGCGAATATGTTCTAACATTTTTCCTTGCAAAGGAGGGCCTCCCTGGCGCATTCAGCCAGAAGTTTGTACGCTTTTTCACTTACCAATAGGTTACCTAACTCGACCATTCTCCTTGTTCGCCCTCCAGCACAGACCAGAGTACTACCCATTTGTTCTGATAAAGGGGAACATTCAAAAGTTATTTCGCGCAAGAGCAATCATGAAGCAAAATCCCCATGATAAGTGACAACCTGCGTTTGTAATGGTCTGGAAACCAACGTGAAGCATATCAAACTCTAACATCTCTAAAATATTCAAACGTTTCCCGACCATGGGGTATTAGCCCCCATTATGACTGCCAGAGGCGCAAAGCCTCCTTCTTTATACTAAATTTACATTCATGCGGCCTTGTGCCTTCTTCAATCGTGAGATTTCCAAATTTAGTTTCAAGTCCTCTTCTCACTGAGGACCGTGCTAGTCTTTCTTTAAGAGTAATTTGAATTCTCAGAACAACAGCTATTACAGGGAGCGCATCAGTCGACACAGTTCTATACACCCGCGTTACACCGATGAGCACACTGCGCTGGGCTCTCTCTCTCTCTATTATTTTTATATCCTTATCAGCCGCCATCTCGTACCACGCCCCAGCAGTTGGTGTGTTGCCGAACAATTACTGAATCTTTTATTTTGACATCCCATGCTTATCTTGTCTCTTCAAACGCGTCACACATTTCGCATGCTTGCCAACTGACTAAACGGCTTTAGAGTCCGAGGTATGTATTTACCGCACATGATTGCCGTCTTGGACTCAGAAAGCTGCAATTCCGTCGACCTGCACTATTCACTTATCAAGTTTACAACTATTTGCCCCTTTGTATCTAGAGCTTCTCTTGTATTATCAGATATAAGGGCAGATAAATCGTCAGCGTACGCCATGATCATTCTACAAATAATTCTTTCTAAGTTAACGAGCAGGGAATCAAATAATATGTTTCAGCAACTTGGCCCAAGCACTCATCCCTCTGGGCATCCACGCGAGGTCTTTTTAGAAACCTCTTTCCCTCCACGCCAAGCGCGAGATACCGTACTATTACTAAAATAACTTGTTATCAAATTATAAAGGTTCTTCGAACAAGCCTTAGGCCTCCAAGACCATCGATTATGAAATGCTTCAGTGATGTCAAAGAAGATCCCTATAACATAATTCTCCTTGCAGGAATCAATCATGTTTCTGAAATCAATCAAAGCGTCTTCTGTGGATTGCCCAATTCTGAAACCAGACTGCCTGTCTGAGAGATTGTCATCAGTCAGAACTGTCCTATTTAAATTGTTCAATATCAACTTTTCAAGCAACTTTCCGAGTACAGATAGCAAGCATAGCGGCCTGTGTGTACGCGAATCTAACCTATATTTGCCACTTCCCTTAAAAAGTGCTCTGAGTAAGCCCTGCTTCCAAACTGCCAAAAAAACTCTATTTCTCAGGCACGCATTCAATAATTTAACCAGCACGTCTCCCACAATCGGACGAGCCATTGTCAGTACTTCAACTTCCACCTAGTCAGGTCCTGGGGCCTTACCATTTCACAAAGCTTCAAGTGCTTCAGCCACCTCCTCTGTAATGAACTCTTGTTCATCTATCAAAAGAGCCGGGTATTCTCCACGATTTCCGTCATCAGGACTTGTTTTCGATTCAGTGAGAGGCGCATCAGGTACCAGGACATTCGATATAATCTATGCAGTTTCCTCTGCCGGATTCATGTACCCTGTTTGCGTTTTTATGTTCCCGTGTACCTGCTCTATCCTAAGCTTTTTGGCTTGCAAATTATAGCACATACCCACGCTTTCTTATTTCCCTCTTAAGTTACAAACTTTCTAAAGCTATCCTTCTTTCCGTCGTGTATTGATTTTTGGTAATGTTGAATGACGCGCTTACGGTCTTGTATGGCGTAAATGTACTCTTCTACTTTTACAATGTCCGGACTTTCAGTGTTTCTAACATAATTACGAAGTCTCTGAAACCGTCTGACCATGTTGATTTTATTCTTTTTAGGCTGTGTTAGCTTCACAGCCCACCACGGGGAGAACTTATGCTGCCACTGCTTTCTCGGCATAGACACCTCACAAGCCTTAACTTTTACTTCAGTAAAATTCCTTGCATAATCTCTTATTTTCCTATTAGACTGTAACGGGGTATTGGACGGAATTGCATCAAGCGATGCTTTAAGGCTCCAATCAAACTTCGGCCTGTCCTTCTTCTCAAAAAGAAACTGACCAGGCCTCCACTCGGAAGGCTGTCCCATTCCTCTAAAGTTGAATCACGTTTCCACCATGACAATAAGTTTCTAATTGGGCAGGTTGATTAAGTAGTCCCAAATCATACTGCCCGATGAATTCTTCTACCGCTAAACCTTAATCATCAGTAGCGCTACCTCCCCAAGACGGGTATTTCTCGTTAGCATCTTACAAAATCATATACAGCTCACTCCTCAACTCTCTAAGGACTGAGCACAGACGGTCGAGGTGCGGCTTTACCGGATCCGCAAATAGAAAATAGCATGATTGCATAGGGAGAGTCGCACTGTGCGGTCACCTGAGCACAGATACAATGATCTGTGGTCAGGTTAGGCAACACAGTCATATTAACATTTTTCTTTAGCGCTATAATTGCAGCCTTGGACAAACCCCCGGGTCAGACCACCCTCGCCAATGATCCTAAACCAGCAATTCCTTTTAGTACACAAAGATAGGGCTCTTGCATAAGAAGCAATTCAACCCTGTGCTAGCCCACTGATTTCCTAATTTCACAAGTCACTTTAGTATAATAATCCATATTATGGTGCCATAAGATGAATTCTCTTCCTGCTATAAGCTTCGTTTTAACCTTCTTTAAGGCGAACATTTCAGCTGATTTAACGAACCTGATAGGTGAGCTACTCAACAATCCAGTGACAATTCCAGACGCAGAGCTGTGCAACTCAGGGCCAGCTCCAGCATCAGAGCCAGCGGGATTTTTGTCACGAACTCGTGGTAGCACCCAACCGCACCTCGACAAACGCAAAAAGGAATTTTTAAGTGTTTTGAATAGAGACTGCATTTTTGAACCCACGAGAATTGACGAAACAAAAAAACACAGAGGAGCACAGAACTGCATGCGCCCCCCGTCAGAATATAAGAAGAACGGTTAAGGAGGACATAATCCCCCCTCCCCCATCCATAACCGTGTGGCAGTAGAGCCCCTCTAACTTCCAGCCCATCACCACGGAGGTACAGCTTGAGCGTCAAGCATGTCACAGCTCGACATCCAACCGCAATCATATTCTGCTTTTCGTCACCTACACTGCATTGAACAGATTCATTAATAAAATCTTTGGTCCATCGGTTTGAAATTTTTGCACAAACATGCCGCGCAACTAGTTCCGCAAGAAGTACCAGGCAAGGGCTCTGGATACTCGATCCTTTTAAAACTAGAAGTACCGGGATTTTCTGCCACCGTTGGTTACCACGATGGGTCAATTGACCCCTACCTGCGTTGGATGCCAAATAATAATTTTAAACAGTTTCTACCATTAAAATTTAATGATAGGAGTATGCTATATTTATATTACATCGGTAATATAAGTGAAGAATTGTAGTGAGTCCTGAAAAAGTACAACAAAGAAGTGAAAATGCCTAACCCAGCGTAGTCCTACTGACGTCGCTCCTGCTGCTACTGCAACAGCAAGCTAAATCGTTTGTTTTCGCTGTACTCCCCGATACAAGTATACGCCGTGCATTTCAACTTACTGCAAATCGACCGTCCCGAAAAATAAGTCACTAACGAAGTTTTCCGTATACAGAGTGTATCAACTATATTTTACTTCGCTAGAGTGTCGTATCTTTATGTATTTTGATATGCAGATACGACACGCTAGCGAAGCATAATACAGTTGATACGCTCTGCTTTCGGAGAAATCGGTTAGTGACTTATTACTCGGTACAGTCGAAATGTGGTTATTTCTAGCGCTTTAATATAAACGTATAACGTTATACACCGGTAGTAGAACCTGTGTATAACGCCTGTATATATAGGCCGGTATAGAGTGACGTATAGGTGCATATATCCGAATGAATTCCCGGAATTTTAGGTCCAAAATGAATCCTTTAAGTTGAAAAATGGTTCACCGGGCATTTCTGAATTTTGAACTTCAAAAAACCGTTTCTGGAGATGAGTATTGTCCCAATTGATATATGTCCATTTCCATCCTCCACTCAACTCTAGATATTATAATTTTGACCTCAACTTAGAGAAACGTGAATATCTCCTAAACTAGAACCGGCCATAGAGACCCTTCTTATGTTGAAGCCCACATATATACTCATAAGAACCTATTGCCAAAATAAGAATTCTTCCAAGCAATAATATAGAGTTTTGAATTTAGCCTTGAAGAGTCCCGGGGTTTACAGGCGTAAGAGCAAAACCCCGAATTTTTCAGGAGACACAAAAAACTGTCTAAGTTTATCGTTAGGGGAGCAGCGGCGAATGCGGCGCTCATAAAGGAAAATGCACGATTAAAATTCAAATATAAAGTAAAATATTGTAATAAAATATATTTTGTTCAGGCCAATATCTTACCAATACCCTATGCATGGTGATAATTTAATTGAAGTCTATCCAAACAGTTGATTGATGTGTTTTCCAAAAAGTGCATCTGCGCCAAATTGTCCTACCTTCTTTGGAAATGTGGCGCGTTTCAATTTCAATTCCTAATTATTGAATGAAAAATAAATTATGAAGAAAAATCAGTAAAATTTGATAAAAATTAGACAAATATATTTAAGTTTAATATCATTAACATATTTGAGGGATTAGGCTTGCCGAAATTTCCAGAAAAAATGTTTTTTTTTTTTCAAGTGCAGAATTCCTCACAATAATTCGATGGTTATGACTGCTGAAACGCCAAGAAAAATTTTGTTTGTCAACAGTGCAGGATGACTCACAAGTATAAAAAGTAACATAATGAAGGACTTATTGAAATAATTGTCAATGGGGAAATCTTGCGAACAATTCTTGTTATTGAACTATAATATTAAGACCACACGCATCCCGAATGCGCAATATTAGTCGCATGTGAATAGAATTTAACAAAGACTTTTTTCATAAAAGTTTATGAATTTTACTCAAAATGTTAAACTTTGAAGCTTTCAAGAAACTCAGAACAGTATATTCCCAAAAAATGGTATAAGTTTACACGAAACCTCTGCAATTTTTTACTTGTTTTTAGCTATTCTGACTATACAAGCGAAAGAACCAAAACTAACCTTCCGTCATGAGAATCAGGCAAATAATTTTATCATTCCAATTTGTTAATAATGTAACGTTGAAAACATATATACTATAACCCTTTGTTTTATTAATTTATTTAGTTTATTGATGATTACAGATAAAAAGTCATCTTTCTTATAACTTCAACTTTAATCAGCTGAGTGCCAGCTAATTTTCAAATAAAATTAGCAAAAATCAAGAAGTTATCGACATTGGCTGAGAACCTCTTCCCATCATACTTACGGGTTATATCATGTTGAGATTGATTAAGCCTGACTAGTTCTGTGGTAAGGGAAGCGGAGAGGGATGTGATAAGGACTGACGTCACACTTGCAAGGCAGTAATTTTCACAAGTAACTTTACTCGTATACACATAACTCGTATATTTAACAAAAGAAAAATCTAAAAGAACCAAATTTATAAACAAACCGACTGCATCGTCGAAACGAAGGAACATTAATAAAAGAAGAATTTAAACAAATTAAATTAACAAATCAACCGACTGCATCGTCGAAAAGAAGGAACATTATTGAGTCCGATTACATTTACGGAGCCGACGGTAGGTCATGGCTGCGTGGCCACTTTGCGTGAACCCGCGCTTTTCGAATGAACAAGAGAAATTAGTACGACCGGCGTCACACGAATGACCCCGCGACACGCAAACACTGTCCGGCCATTCTAACCCGATTCAAACCGTCCTCATAACTCATTACACCAACTGGTCACGATCAACCCCACTATTTGTGACTCCCGACTTCGAGTTGAAATTAAAATAATTAATATGAACCAATATTCCGATGTTGATTTTTGGTTGGTAATCTACGGATATGAATTATACCAATCGGAATATCGAGTCAAAAAGCGGAGCACGACCATAATGGCGTCTGTTCTCGAACGAAACTTGCCTATGCTATGCCATTAATTTTATGAGACCTCGTGGTCAACTTTTACAATTTCAAATCACTGACGTTATGCCATAAAAGTCTCGCGGATGCTAGATCGAGTTGAATAATTTTTTTATAATACTTAACCCCGGCCATTTGCGATACCACGTTGTCGAATTTCGAATATCCGAACCACTGACGCTATGCCGCAAAAGTCGCGCGAATGCTGGGTCGAGTTAAGTAATTTTCAAGCCTACTTAACGCCGGTCATTTTGCGAGACCGCGTGGTCGAACTCTCAAGATCCAAATCACTGAATCGATGCAAAACTACAGTCGCGAGAATGCATTTTTTCCTCGAGCTAGTTAGGTGTTCCGGCAAAATTAACCAAGCTTCACCGATCAGCCATTGCTGACGACTCTTAATTTTGGCACTTATTGCCCACTCGCGTACACATTTAAGAACGCAAAAGAGAAAATAATTACAATATAATATCTAAGAATTCCTGAGAGCGAGGAATTAAAGACGCTTAAACTCACCTGAGATAACCCTTCGTCCCCGTAGGGAACCACGTCCCAGTGGCATTTTGAACTAACAGGTTCAATCTTTTCTTTTCGATTAAGAAATTTAGTGCTTTTCCTCGTGAGCGTTGAACTAAGAGTGAGTTTTCTCCAAAGATGCTCGTCCCAACGGACTCGCAAGTACGCGTTCTGTCATGCGCAGATGACCGATCACGCCGATAAAGAGAAAACTCGTTCACAACGGGCGGCAAGCATGCGTTACGTCACGCGTAGATGACCGATCCCGCAAAGAAAGAGAGAGAAAATTCGTTTTCAATGAACGGCGCGAGGTATGGCGCAGAAGAACCAGATCGACCTCGCGGTCGGCTACGCTCTAGTCTATGGTCTGTCGCATGGCCGCGCGCTCAATCACGTGCCGGTTTGTTTACATCGCAGCGCTGGCACCTGGACGTCGTCTCCCTGGTTGCTCTTGAGCGCACGGGACTCACTTCCATGCGCGCAACTAGGGTCCTCCTCTCCGGTGTCGAAGTGTCGTGACCTCCGCGTTATTTTGGTGTGTCGTGTGTGAATGTGGTGACTCAGTCACTGGCCGCTGGTCACTTGTGACGTTTGTGTGTTTTGGTGTGAGCCCTTCAGCTCCGGTTGATATATAAAAAAAACGTGTGTGGTTAGCAAGTGCAGCGTGAATTGATTTATTTCTGTCCCTGGTCAGAGGACTCTGACAGGCCTGCCAGTTGACATTGGCCCTATAACCTCTAATCCTGGTTTTCTCGGATTATTCTGCCCCACAGAATGAGAGGTAGTATCAACATTTATTCAAATGATTTTAGATTTCAATTTGAGTTTTCAGCCGTTCGAAAGTAGTAATTTAAATAATAATTATATTAATAATAAAAAATCTACATTTTTATTGATTGGTTCGTTAAGAGTACATTTTACTCGAACCAATCAACCCCAGCTGCTCGCAGGCAGCTGTCAGAATTTTTACTCCTAGTTCAAGCCTCACGAGTAGTGATTTGAAATAGGAATTTATTAACATTTAAATTATTTCAATTAATGGCCTAATGCCACGTTACAATTCCCCCCGGAAAAGATTCAACCTACCGGGTCGAATAACCGATGAGGTCGCATCCCACTCCCCGCTCTCACCCATCGATTGTTTTCTAGTGAGAGCCGTCAGTAATCGCCAGACCAGGGTGCTTCAAGATTGTACATTGCATTTTAATAAGAGTTAAGAAATAGTCAAATTATCACTGCAGTGATTCAAAGTCCGAGGATTCGAGCAGGCATTGGATAATATTCGATCATCAGTAACTTCTAAGGCAAAAAAAAAAATAATAATAATCACCGAATGGCAACCCTCTCGACCGGAAACCAAAGAACAGACCATTGTCAAAGCTTTCTATACTCTTAAGTGCGCCTAATTAGACTGAGGAAGTCAGTTTTTCTTATCCGACCGACATGATAAAACAAGTCGAAAGATGGATGCATCTTTCGTACGAAACGAACGACTATTTCGAGTTTTTGATATTTTGCCTCAGTTTAGTTTTACCAAGGCTAGAGTACGAGCAAGCTTCAAAGGTGAAATCATGGATACGCAATACATATCTAAGCAAAATCAGTTTTATTTGACGAGGGCATGATCCCCGCTTGTTGACATCAGACGAATTACAGTTTTGTCTTATCTAGAGTGATAAAAATGATCGCAATAATTGACAAAATAATGAAATTAAAAAAAAAGAAAATACAAAAAAAAAAAAAACTTTCTCTTCTCCCTCTTCTCAAGTCGCCGTCAGCGTTCCTACTGACGCGGCGACTTCCAGGCTGGGCAGCTCAAGTATCTGTGCCCGTACTGCATGCATTTGCCGCACCTCCCCTTCATTTCTTTCTTCCATCCCCACATTTTGGGGGGCTTCACCCGTTTAAACTGCGGGTCACTGCGGACCCTCTCCCTTGCTCGATCCTCCAGCGAGAGTGCCTCCCTTGGTAAGACTCGTCGCTGCCGGGCGACCTGTTGTTGCTGGAAGGGGACCGTAACAACTTCCTTTCCCAACTTGACGACCTCCTCTGCGACACCCTCCATGAAGTCGCTGCCCTCGGCTTCTCCTTGGTCGCAGCCTTTTCAGTGGAGCCTAGTGCACGTTCCGGTTGTGGATTTTGCTGGTGTATTGTGGTTCTGTCCTGTGGCGTGTTGAAGTTTTATGGAGACCTCCACCATGACCCCTCCTCCGGAACCTGATGCGGCCTGCGATGCTTGGACCCTGCGCTCGAGGCCGGGTGCTGAAAGACAAATTGAGAAACTACCTATTAGTTTGGTTTCTTCCATTATAAACTACTAAAGCCTTACATGATCTAAATTTCTCATAAGCGCGCGCGCTCCCCGACAGGGCTTATATAACCTAACGGACTCACCAACCTATTTAGAAAAGGATCTATTACGCAATTTTCCTCGCTCTACCGTACCCAGTTCCGAGACTGAATGGTGTTACTGGTTATTGCCATAGCCCTAGTCAATATCCACCTCCGCATCGTCCTGTCCCGTGGTGGAGTCCTCGTCTGACGACTCGAAGTCATGTATTTCAAGAAGCAAGCGATCGATCTCGTTTTGCCTCTCGCGCTCCGTCTGATAACCCTCATCCCCGTCCAAGTACTTCTGGAGGTGTGACGCGTGATAGCGACCCACGAGCCGACCCTCCGGTGACGCGAGCTTGTAAAAGTATGGTGAGATCATCTCCACCACCGTGAAAGGACCCGAAAACTTGGGTGCTAGCTTCTCAGCCACGTTATCCCTTGCTCTAGAGAGTACATGGTTCGGCTTCTTCACCAGTTCGCCGACCTTAAACTGTTGGCCACGGTGAAGACGGTCATAATACTTGGCCTGCCTAACAAAGGCCTGGTCCTGATACCGAGTGATCAGATCCCTCAAATGGATCATTTTTGACATGCGAGATGTCCAGCCGACAAGATCTGGGGCTGGCAACTCGACCTCCCCCTCCTCAAGGCGGCGGAATGAATTGCGCGGCTGGGGCTCCCGACCCATATTCAAAAAGGCCGGAGTCACCCTGTTGGTGCTGTGAAGTGAAGTGTTATAGGCGAATTTGAAATCGTTCAGATGCCTATCCCAATTCCGATGATCCTGTCCAATAAAGGACCTGATTATGGTTTTCAGTACCCGATTGGTCCTTCCCATCGGATTCGCCTGCTGGTGATATAACGGATTGAATGACCGGTGAATACCGAATGCACCGGCCAGCTCCCGTACGGCCTTATTGTTGAATTCCGTCCCACTGTCTGAGTGGAGAACTTTTGGGGTTCCCCAGCGCGTCACGACGAAATCCAGGAACGATCCAATTATAGTTTCTGAATTGGCAGCCCTCAGTGGTGCCAACTCGAACCACTTGGAAAATAAGTCCTGGAATACTATCAGATATTCGTGCCCACGCTTGCTTCGAGGAAACGGGCCCATAACGTCCGTTGCCACCACTGTCCACGGTTCCTGGACCACTCGCCTAGTCATTAATCCTCTAGACTGTGACTGTTCTGGTTTGTTCAATTGAGACGTCTGGCATTTCCGCACGAATGCTGAGACGTCCCTGAACATTTAGGCAAGAAGTAACGAATTTCCGCGCGATTGTACGTTTTTTCAATGCCCAGATGACCCGCCTCCGGGGTCTCGTGGACTTCTTCCAATACTTCCGCTTGATTACCCTTTGGAATCACCAATTTTCAAGCCTCTTGGTCATCCATAAGAACCTCCAACAGTGGGTTATTCCGATACTTATAGAGTCTACCGTCCACCACTTTCCACCCATGATACTTATGTGGGTATCGATCACCGCTTCTCTCCGCTGTACAAACCATTCATCCCTAAACGGTCCGATGACTGCTATTTGGTCCACCTCCCTTCCGTGGGTTGACTCGAACATCCGGGGAAGGGCATCGGGCACGTGGTGCATCCCCCCTTCCTATGGACTATGTCGAAGTTGTATTCCAAAAGATCCAGAGCCCAGCGAGCCAGCCGACCAGTTGGGTTCCTCAGGTTGTACAGCTTCTGCTCGGTTGTTGAATAGTTTCGTTCTGCCGCGGAAAGCACACGGCTGTCGTAAGCTGTTACTCGCTCGTGACCATTTTGAATCTGGGTGACCACGGCACCCAGGCCAAACCCACTCGAATCCGTTTGGATGCAAAACGGAATGGTGAAATCAGGGTACGCCAGTACCGGCGACGTGGTTAGAGAGACCTTCAATGTTTGAAAGGCCGTCTGTTGCTCTTCACCCCACGAAAACCCTACGTTTTTCTTGGTAAGGCGAGTGAGAGGCTCACAGATCTTCGCGTAGTCTTTGATAAACTTCCGGTACCAAGGGGTCGCTCCGACGAACCGACGGACCTGTCTGAGATTCTTGGGGCGAGGGTACTCCAGGATTGGACTGACTTTATCTTCATCTATAATTAGCCCCTCCCTTTTCACCTTAAACCCCAAATATTTTGCCTCCGACTGACAGAACTTACATTTGTCGCGACTCAGAGTGAGCTCGGCTTCAGTTAGCCGATTGATTGTTCTCTCAAGCCAATACAAGTGGTCCTCGAACGTTGCTGAGACGACGCTTACATCGTCTAAGTAAGCGAACACGTGTGGTCTCATTTCAGGGGTGATCACCTTGTCCATTAACCGCTGGAACGTAGCGGGAGCCCCTGTCAGACCAAACGGCATTCGCTTGTATTGGCATAGACCCTTGCCTGGAATCGTAAAAGCCGTGATTGCCTTACGAGTCTTTCCAATATTTCCGTCATAAATGGAATCGGATACGCATCTTTTTTCGAGACTTCGTTTAACTTACGGAAGTCGATGCATAACCGATAATCTCCATCAGATTCTCGAGCCATTACAGCCGGGCTGCACCATTCGCTATTCGATGGTTCTATCAAATCTTGTCTGATGAGATCCTTAGCTTTTTTAATCAAAAGGCCACATACCTTTGGTGACATCCGGTGGTTCTTTTGTCGGATTGGCTGGTGTCTGCGCGTGTCGATCACGTGCTCGACGAACCTTGCTGCGGGCAACTTATCCGGTACTGGAGGTATTACCTTCTTTAAGAATTCTTCCAACCTAGCTTTTTTCGTGTTCTCCAGTAATGCTATCCCCTTGCACGCTTCTGGGCCACTCTCACCCGCCAGACCAAACGAAAATTTAATGATCGGCTCGTCAGCCAACCATAGTTGCCGATCTCTCAGGTGCATCACGATCCCGAATTGCTCTGCAAAGTCCATGCCAAGAACGCAAGTATCGGTCAGGCTCGGTATGATTTTGATCTTGAGGATCTGCGTAGTTCCTGAAAAGGTAATTGGTAGACAGGCTTCGCCAATGATGGTTTCAATGGTACCATTGGCCATCGTGGCTGCAACTGATTTTGAATAATCTACTCGATACCCATGCTCCGTGATCATTTTTAATCCCGTCGAACCTATATATGTTCTCGACGAGCCGGTGTCGATTAGTGGGTGCAATTTGGTGCACTCACCATATAGGGTCGCGACGAGGTACCGATTCCAAAGATGAAATCGACTTCGGGTTTCCTTACTTGATGATCGCCCGTGTCCACCGCTTCGAGCGGTCCCCAAAGTTCGGAATTTATGGACGGCTTGGATGTTGAGCCGTTTATCCCGTTCAATGGAGAGCCGTGGAGATATGTTCCACGATTCTCGTGTGAAGTGAAGATTAAATCAGAGTTTGGAAGTGGTCTACCTCCCAGGGCCTCTGATGGTTTAGACTCCTGCCGAGTTGATTGAACTTGAGCCGTGATGCCAGTTTCGCAAGTTAAGTTATGTGGGAGCTCGTAACGACTCTTCCGAGTTATTTCTAGAGAATTTATTCGGTCGGTCGTACTAACCTCCAGTTTAAGTTTCTTCTGTTTAGTTTTTAGGATCTGGTGGGGAACAACAGGAGCAGCATCGACCCTACCTCTGCCCTCCTTAAGGGTTTCCCCTACAATAATCGGAATCACAATCTCTCTTTACCCGATCATGCTTGCCACAATTGTGACAGAATTTCACCCATGTATCTGGGCACGCCCTCCATTTGTGGTCGCTACTCGCACAATTAAAGCAAGGGGGTTGAGCTTTAGGCTCAATTTTTGGCTTTAGAGCCATTTCCGGACTTCGGTTGGACTTAACTGCCGACGCCGTTGGTTGCGTTTGATTAGTCGGTGGCGATCCCACCCATTCGGAGCTCGTTTTCTGGGTTTTATTATTCCCGGTACCAGAGTTCTTAGGTTTGTCTGGTGACGGATTCTTACGATCAAGTTTTTTCACGAGTTCCACCAACAGAGTGGCTAATGATTCGATTTGTGAATTGGAGCCTCCCGATGGTGCTCCGGCTCTTTTTTTGCCTTCCCACGACGGTTTCTTCCTTTTCGTGTAGGCCAATTCCGGGAACAGTGATTCCGCAGGACTAGGGGGTAAGCGTATTTGCGTGCTCTGGGACGAAGGTTCGTTCCACCTCTCTCGCCAGTCTCATCAACCCATTATAATCGTTGAATTCAAGACGTCGAATTGCCCTACGCAATTCGGGTTTCATATTCCTATAGGCGCGATTCATTTGTTCGTCCAGCGTCACTGGATGCTGAAATTGTAGGAAAATCCCCTGCAAACAGGCCAAGAAGTCCGTGGTTCTCTCGTCTGGACCCTGGAACCGGGAAGAAATTTGTTCTTCCAGTTTCGTTCGGACCATTGTTCGGAGATCTAGCTGGATGGCCGCTCATCTCGCCCAATGAGTGCTCTCCCAATGGGGCTTTTCCCCTGAGATAATTTGGGGGCGGCCGGATTATGACCGGGCTAAAAACCCCGCTCGTCACATTCGAGCACTCCACCGTCGAAGGGAAGCTACCGGGAGTGGCAAACGCGGCGTCCTGCATCCAAGGCGTAGACTGAGCCCGATTTCGACTTGAAATTGAAATAAATAATCCGAAACAATATTCCGATGTGGACTTTTGGTTGGTAATCTACGGATATGAATTATACCAATCGGAATATCGAGTCAAAAAGTGGAGCACGACCATAATGGCGTCTGTTCTCGAACGAAACTTGCCTATGCCATGCCGGTCATTTTATGAGACCTCGTGGTCAACTTTTACAATTTCAAATCACTGACGTTATGCCATAAAAGTCTCGCGGATGCTAG
>JAABKJ010003456.1:0-25973 GCA_011634705.1 Andricus grossulariae | reverse complement strand
CGGTTGTCCTTATGACAATCTTTTAACTATACATATATATATATATATACTTTTTTTAAATCTAACTCCTGTATCTTATCTCTTATCTATTCTTTTTATTTCTATAATCTTATAATTGATTGCATGTTTTTAAATGTCATTTATATTTCCGAGACACTTGACTACTTTTTCTTTCCACTCATTTTTCAATCTTGCGATTACTGACTCTCCATTCATCTTCTAGATTTCCTTCTTCCCGCGGTGAAGGTCTCAACAACTCCAATCTCCTTACGATTTATTTAGCATGTTTCTTCTGATCAGCTGTTTGCTTCCAAGGCTTATGTTTTTTGTCGTTAAAATTTGTTTTTGAATAGGAAAAACCATACAATGAACTTTAGATGTTCTATAACATTATTTTTCTAATGTTTATGTTTCAAATTTATTTAATATGCTTATTGCTTATTTTATTTTTTAGGGTGTCTATCCGGTGGATGATTTTAAATTCCCGATCATTTTCCGGTTTTTCGCCAGATCAATTGTCAATTTTTTTGTCGGTCAGTTTAAACGATTTTAAAAGGTTTTAAATATTTCAAACGATTTCTAAAGATTTCAAGAGATTTTTAAACATGTTAAAAGATTTCAAAGATTACGATTTGGAACAGGAAATTTTGGAAAAGAATCATAATTCTGAGTTGGAAAACCATATAATTTTCGGTCATAAGAATTACAATTCTGATTTGGAACAGAGATAATTTTGTAAAAAAATTATAATTCTGAATTTGAACAGAGGTTATTTTTATAAAAAACCTTTTTAAAAATCAAAGTTAAAATTCTTTTACCCAAAACTTCCCGTTCCATGTCAAAAATTCTCAGTTCCAAGTCAAATAATAATTCTTTGCGAAAATTTCCTGCCCTATAAAGTCAAAATTATAATTATTCAAGGAAATGCAGAATTATATATATATGTGTGTGTGTTTTCTAGTATTATAATCCAGTAATATAGTGACTCCCTTTTTATAAAATTTGGAAGAGGAAATTTTCAAATCGTGGCTAATTCTCACATGGAACAGAGATTTTTTCAATTTCCTTTTTCTAAATCATTCTTTACGGAAATTCCTTGTTCAAAACTGAAAATTCTAATTCTTTGCGGAATTTACCTGTTTCAAAGTCAACAATATAATTCTTCATGAAATTTCCTGTTCAAAAGTCAAAATTATCATTCTTTACGGGAATTCCCTCTCCCAATTGTCAAAATTATATTTGTTTACTGAAATTCCCTGTCCCAAAGTAAAATTGTAATTCTTGACGAAAATTTTCTACCCTGAACTGAAAATCATATTTATTTTAGACAATTGGCTGTATCAAAGTCCAAATTCTAATTCTTTGTGGAAATTGCCTGTACCAAAGTTACAAATATATTTCTTTATAAAATTCCTTGTTCAAAACTCAAAATTATCATTCTTCATGCGAATTTCCTGTCAAAATTGTCAAAATTATATTTATTTTCTGAAATTTCGTGTTAGAAACTGAAAATTACAATTCTTTACTGAAATTCCCTGTCCCAAAGTAAAAATTATAATTATTCATGGAAGTTTCCTGTTTCAAGCCGAGATAATTGTAATTCTTCACTGTCCAAAGTAAGAACTATATAAATCTTTTTCAAAAATGTCCTGTTTCAAAGTCGAAATTATAATTCTTCACTGAAATTCCCTTTCCCAACTCAGAATTATAATTCTTTTAGAAAATTCACTTCTCCAAGTCAAAAGTATAATTCTGTACGAAATTCCTTGTTTAAAAGTCAAAATTATATTTATTTACTGAAATTCCCTGCTCCAAAGTAAAAATTATAATTCTTCACGAAAATGTCCTGTTCCAAACTGAAAATGGTATTCCTGATTTAAATTTGGGTAAATAATTAACGGTTAATGTTTGTTTCACATGTTTTTATCTACAATGCCTGTTTCTGAAAACAGTCACTCTGATGCAATCTTACTGTATCCTGTTTGTAATTAAAAACTTAGATAATTGAAATGAAACTGAGCAGTATCAGAAAGGAGTTTCGAAACATATCTGTCATGTTCAAAGTATTGGTGAAAATTAAGTTTGCTTCGGAGACACCGGTTAGATATTTGACCGTCTTAAATATACTCTTTCGATAATTTACGATCCGGGTATCAGAGTCGAGTTATCTGAGGCTGTGTAACGAGTTACGATAAATCTTTGATTCTCGGCTAGCCTGAGAGGGTGCCTCGATAGATGCCACCCTTCAACATTCATAACTCAGATATACTGGAGTCATTCGAAATTTACCAAGATCGTCAGACATTGATAGCTTTCAAATAAATTATAGCAGTTATTTTACTCTACGAATGATGTTTAAAAAATCTCCATTTCTGTAGACCGACAAACATCTCAACAGGCCCAACTGTAAAGGAAATGAAAAAGAATAAATAGTATTGTTAACACTTTCAGTAAAGGCACTTTAAACTTCGATTTAATTTTAAATAAAGCTCACGAGATATCTATTCAATCCTGTTATATCATCATTTCGTGTTAATACAAGTTTTAAAAATATATATAATTATAGGTTTCCGTTTGTCAGTTGCTGAGTCAAGAAGGAATTCTGAAAAAACAAAAAAAATCAAGATAAGATATAAATGTGTATGATGTATGTATTATAAAAATTAATACAAGAAGTCTCAAGTTCCGAAATGTTTGTCTTCCTACATGAAAAATGGAATTATCAGTATTAACTGTTAATGTTTTCAAAATAATTTCTTTTTCGTTATATAATCATCATATTAGATTAGAACTACTGTACAGCATCACAACAAAGTTTGGTACATTCGATTCATGAAGAAATGTAAAACGTGAATGAATGAATCATAGATTGTAAGGGGTCATTTGCAGAATCACATCATCTGACACGCGATCTGTAATCTACCTCTTTTAATTTCAGTCCAGGCATCATATCGGAAAAATGATTAAAATTCCAGACAAAATAATTAAAGCAACATTTTTAATGAGAGAGCTTTCTTAGGGAATTCCATTGAAGAGTAAACAATTCTGCGTAAATTAAAAAAAAGTCTTCTAGTCCCATTATTTTGGGATTTGTGAGGTTTCCAAAATTCCATTTTCATCACTTCATTTCATCCTCTGGCAGCAATAACGTAAATTGAACGATTTATTTTGAAAAAGTGGAACTCCTTTTTTTGTCTCTATTTTTAATGTAAGTGCTTAGATGTGTACAATGCTAAATCACAAGTCTCAGACATTTAATAATTCTGAAAAAAATATTAAAAAGTTTCGCAGGGTGGCTGCAGGTCAGGGAAAACCTGAAAATCAGTGAACAGTCAGGGATTTTGAAAAAAAACTTGTAAAAATCAGGGAATTTCTATAAAGGACACACCAAATAACTCTCCAGCATAATAAATTTGAATGTTTAAATTACAATTATTTCACTGCATTTATAAAATATTTTATATTAAAATGTTGCAAGATTAGAATTGTGGTCTTTAAACATGATGGGCTGGAGCAAATGAAAAATTTGTCAGGGGGAAATGAAGAGAAAAGTCAGGAAATTTGGAAAATGAAGTTTTGCGGTCATCCTGGTCTAAATAGAATAGATTCAATTTCATATGTTACAGATTAAACAATTTTAAAATTGAAAGCGATTCGATTTAAACAATTTGGAATTAAAAGAGTACTAAATAAAAAAAAAACTTAATTCAAAAGTGCACAATTTAAAGTTAATAATCTTCAAAATTCTGCAAAAAAGAAAAATTGCACAATTGTTTAAATATTTATTTTGTGAATTAAATTTAAATCGATCCTTTTCAGATTCTTTAATTTAATTTTAACTTGGAAGCCTTAATTGTAAAGGTCAAATAGAATAGATTTAATTTTAAATATTTAAAAACGGACACTTTAAATTCAAAGCGTTTGAATTTAAACCATTTTGAGTTAAAAACGTAGCAAATTGAATAATTTAAGATTCTTGTCAGTCAAAATCGAACAACTTTAAATTAATGACGTTCAACATTCAATATTACAAAATTGTATACTTCTAAAATAATTTTTTGAAATAAATTTAAACAGAAGCTTTTCTAAGATTCATCAATTTCATTTTTAATTAGACGCCTTATTGTTCAGCAAAATTAAAATCGGAAACGACTCAGCAGAATGAACTCAATTTTAAATATGTATTCAAAATTGAACAATTTTAAATATCAAATATCAATTTAAAGTTGATAGCGTTGGAAATTGTAGAATCTTGAATTAAAAATTTAATAGCTAAGCGAGTTTCAACTGTAAACAATTAAACTTGACCTTTAAATTAAAAGCGATTAAAATTAAACAAATACAGACCTAATCCTTAAAGATTGAACCGTTTGAGGTTCTTATTGGTTCCCCTATATATTGAACATTTAAATAATTTCGGTTATGTACATTTCATTTATGATGAACATGAAAAATTTGTATTGAAAATCAGTCAAGGAGAGGTCATATAATGCTCACAAGAAAGGGTTTCGAAGACTAGGTCAGGTGTCTGTTGTCAAGTGTCAAAAAGGATGGGTCAGAAGTCAGATGTCCAAGTTTAGATGTCCTAGGGATCACAGGTCACGGTTTTGGAAGTCAGAGGCTAAACGTAAAAATCAGGGGCCAAATTTTAAATCTCAAAAAGTGAGGAGTTAGAGAACAGTGAGGAAAATGTAACGGTCACAGTTCAAATGTAAAGTGTCTAAGGTTAAAGGTCAAAGGTTACAGTTTAGGTACTGTTTTAATACCATGGCAATTTTCTTCAAAAGAAGGTGGTCGAATTATTAGGTAATAAATATTGCATATACAACTGATTCACATTACTTTCCCACGTTATTTCGGAAAATTAGAGCCATTGAGAATTAAGATTACATGGTATGGTAGAGAGCGTTAATATCGCTTTTGTTGGTAGGAAATTACTTGCTTCAAAATGCATTGTACAAAATCCAGGGTCGTTATAGGATTTCGTTCTTTTTAAGTTACGTGGACGGTAGTACGTGCTTGCTATGCTCACGTGTCTCCGGACGTTCATTTTTCACTCAAGATCGGTATAATTATTTTCATCATGTAGTACTGGCTGGTTTCAATACAGGATTATACTTATCAATTTTCCAGAAATTCAATTTCTTGTCTCTTTTTATTCGCATGGAATTTATCAATTTAATTAATCACTAAATCTCAATTTTGCTAGTGAGATTTAAAACATTCTCTTCTGTCTTCACTTCCCCTCACTACCCTCCCTCACTTCCACTCTCTTCCCCTAATTTCCCCTCACTTCCCCTTACTTCCCCTAGATTTATTCCCGTAATTTCCTCTCACTTTTCCTTATGGGGAAAAAGTATACCCTACCGAGACTATAAGGATTTCTGCCCGGGGTTACGAAACCCTAAAAATGGAATACTTTCTGGGATGAATATTCAAGTGATTTATTTAGTGATCCACTATTTTGAGGCGAATTTGAAAGTCGATTAGAGGCCGTCCATATATCACGTTACAGTTTTAGATGAGACAACAGTATGCAAAATTACCTCAGACGAAGAGAGGATAGCACAAGTTAACAATTACGTGTATCTTGGAAGTTTATAATTCACTAATGATGAAAAGATAGATGGAGAGATATCAAGGCGTATAAATGAGGTTAGGAAGATTATCGGGTATGTAGGAGTCATTACCAGGTGTTAAAATATGACAAATAAAGCTAAAATTGCAATATATAATTATGTAATTGACCTGGATATACCAATAAAAGGATAGGGGTAAAGTTGACACATTTGACATAAAATACCTGTGGATTATGTGCGGTAAAAATCTAAAGGAAAGAGTCAGCAACGAGAGGATTCTGAAACAATGTGGTTTAGATGAAACGCTGTTTCACAAAAGTGAAAAAAGTTGGTTGAAATGGGTTGGGCATGTTGAGAGAATGAGTGGAGAACGATTGACGCAACAACTGTATTCAGGTAAAGTGAATGGCAGCGTACCCAGAGGCAGACCGAGGAAGTTTAAGAACTGACTGATGAAGAGTGTCAGCGGAGTGATAGACGCCTGAAACGACTCATCTTGAAAACGAATGGGCCCTCGTGGAGAGCTTTGCTTAGTGGATGTGATTGGAGTGAAGAGTGTGGATCTTACTATATGATTATCAATCAGTTTGTGTATTTTTGTGTGAACTGTGACGTATGATGACTTCGTGAAGCTCTTCGTCTGGGGCGATTGCTAGAGAGGTTGATCAGCGACCCATGTCGGAGTGATGTTGCAAAACGAACGTGCTGTTTGAATAAGAACCACGGAAATTCTATATTGATCTAAAATTTATCCCTTCTCTTGCACATCGGAATTATCGAGATATCGATCGGTCGGGGGTAGGGGTGGGTGCAATCATTGGGGTATATCGGACAGTGAGAGACTTAAAAAAAGGCAGGGGAGGTAGAAGAGAATCAGGTGAAGATGAAGGTGATAGAAAGAGAGAAAATATGTTCTCGAAGAAGTGAGAGAAATGGCGGGGTCTTCGTGACCGTAATCGGTGGGAGGCTGCACAGATCGAGCCACACGGAAATCCACTTGAAAAGTAGCCATTACCTTAATTATTGGTCTATCGAAGCCGAGACTCGGGCGGGTATTCTATACGTGCCATCAGTTGTCAAGCGAGAGCCAAGAAATATTCTTACTTCAAGGAATTTCAGTGACATTGAGTTTTCTGTACTTCTAGTATGGCCCTGATCGGGCAAACTGGCAAGAGCCCGGAGAGGCCTGTTCAATAGGCCCATGAATATTCCCCAAATTCTCTTTATTCCCTTAATATTTATTTTACCCTAAATCATTTGACCGAATAGCAATTTGCTATAATTTTTATTTATTCCGGTTGCCAATTTGCCTCATTTTTATTTAAAAAAATGCATTAGGCAGAATGCGAGATGCCATTTTAGGTAGAATGAAATTCCAATCTTTTCAACCATAAATTATTTAATATTCACCAGATACTACGTGACTTATACCTATCTTCAGTATTTCTAATTGTAAAATAGTTTAATTGTCGAGGCTTTAAATTGAAAATTGTTAAGTCTCAAAACAGGGTGGCCGCAAAACTCCATTTTAAAAATTCCCTGTCTTTTTCCGGGTGTTTCTCTGACCTATCTATCTACCTATATTTTTTAGTTGAAACCTCAACTATTCGGTTAAAAATTCGTCTTTTTTGGTCGAGTTCAACTGTTTCTGATTTAAAATAAAAATTTGTTGTATTTGAACTATCAAATATTACATTTTTCGTTGCAAATTCATCTTATTTGATTAAAAAATATTCTTGATTATAGAAAATTCAAGAATTTGGTTAAAAGTAATTTTTTATGAAGATTCTGCATTGTAATTGAAAATTCATTAATTTGGAGGAATGTTCAACTTTTTGTTGTAAAATCGATGTTTTTTGGTTGGCATTTTTTTAAACTGCTTTTTGCTTTGTTAAAAAGCTATCGTTATCTAACAAAATGATGATTTTTCGAATAACTGTTTATTTTGTAGGATCGTTTTTTTAAGGTTATATAAATTTAATTTTCCTAAGATTCTTGAGAAAATTCAAAAAGCATTTTGAAAATTTCAGATATTTCAAATAAAAACGTCAACAAAAGAGTTTACCTTCAACCAAATAGTTGAATTTTCAAACTTAAAATGTAACAGTTGATATTTCAATCATAAGAGATTTTTATTTTTAATCAAAAACAGTTGAATTCATTTAAAAACGACAAATTCTCAACAAGATAGTTGTATCCTCAACCAAAAAAGATTAATTTTCAACCAGCTGTATTTTTTACGGAAAAATATTAAATATTTACCAAAAGAGACTTTTGGACATAAAAGTTAATTTTCAACGAAATACATGAATTTTTTACAAAGAAGATTAGTTTTCTAGTAAAAAAAATTTCAACTAAAATAATTAATCCTCAACAAAAAAGATGAATTTTCAATCAAGAAGATTAATTTTATGCTAAAAGAGACGAATTTTCAATCAAATAGATACATTTTTAGTTTAAAAAATTAGTTTTCAACCCAAAAAAGAAATTTTCAACAAAATACGTACATTTCTAACCAACAAGTTGAATTTCCAACAAACTTTAAAACTGCCAACCAAATAGGTGAATTTCTAAACTAAAAAAAAAATTTGAATCAAAAGCGGAATAGTTAAATTTCCACTTTAAAAAATTAATTTTAAATAAAGAAAAGAATCTTTACAAAAAACATTTAAATTTTCTACCACATAGTTACATTTTCTACCGAATTGTTGAATTTCTAAGACAAAAAGACAAATTTTCTATACAAAACAGTTGATCTTTCAACCCGAAAATATGAAATTTCAACAAAAAAGTTAATTTTCAACAAAATAGTTAAATTTTCAGTTAAAGAAATTAATTTTCATGTCCAAAAAAGGGAAGCTGTAACAAAATGATTCCATTTTCAACCAAAGAGATGAATCTTGTACTAAAATTATAAATCTTCAACCAAAACAAAAAATGAATTTTGAAGAAAGTAGTTCAACTTTGAACGAAGGAGTTTAATTGTAAACTTAAAAGGATACGTTTTCAATAAGAAATATAATATTAAATATTCCAACAAAGAAAGATTTCAATTCTAAATAAAAAGGAATATAATTTAACTAAGAAAGACTAATCTTCAGCAAAATAATTGAATCTTCAACCAAAACGGATTGATTTTAAATCAAGCAGGTGCATTTTCTACCAAAAAAGTATGAATTTTTAGTATAAAAAGATCACTCGTTTTTTCAACTAAAAATGGAATAGTTAAATTTTCATTGCAAAACAATAATTTTCAATTTATAAAAGTGAATTTCTTACAAAACAATTGAGTTTTCAATCCACAAATATAAATTTCCAACAAAAAAGTGAATTTTCAAACAAACAGTTGAATTTTCAACTGTTTGTTTGAAACAATAATTGTCGTAACGTCGCGTCGTAACCTCGGACTCCTTAATACCAAGTTCCAGTGTAAAGTGGAATTTATCGCCTTATTATATTCAATTTGAAAAGTTTTTTAAATTCATTGGAGGAGCCCCCCTTGCCCCTTTCGCATTCATTCGTTGAAGAAAATTCACAATCGACCCCTTCGAAAAATTTTCTGGACCGCCCTTGACAACCAATCCGGTAGTCAACAATAATGAGTGCGAAGTTTTCGATAATTTTGTTCCACCTATTTTTTAAATAGGATGTCCACTTGAGTAACTTTCTTAATTGTGACAAATTGAATGTGCAATATAAAAGTAGGTAGGATCTGAAATTTCTGAAACCGTGGACAGAATCGAACGAGGCGTGTAAATGGTCAAACCGTAAGTACCAAGAACGCGATTTGTTCTGCCACCCCGGCGCAAGGAAGATTCTACGCAAAGATCGCGCTTTAATCTGATGTAAAAGAATTTTTTTCTTTTTAGATCCGCCCGCCCGTCATGGTGTAATGTTTCATATTATCCTTCTGTGGCGTCTTTTAATCCAGATAGAATCTCCATCATCTCTTTCATTTTGGAAAGACACCAGCTTTCACCCTTAAATTAATTAATTATCGCATGATTCAAGTATAAAGACTGATTTTATTCCGTCATATTTAGTTACTTGTTCTTAAATGCGAAGAAAATTGGAGTAATTCCAGTATTCCGGAGTAATCAACTTGTAATCCGGAGTAACTCATTTGTTATTCAGAGTAATCTAGTTCTAATCTGAAGGACTCCACTTGAAATCCAGAGTAATCTACCTATAATCCAGGATAATCCACTTGTAGTAGAGGTAAATCGAAGTAGTATAGGTTATGATTATTATGATTATTATTATTATACCACTAAGATATATCCCTTTCGGGGTAAGCGTGACTCACTCAGTGAGAAAGGGAGTACTGGGGGGGGGGGGGAATAGTTTTTTAGATTTATCTAGAATTCCCGTGTTATTTATTTAAATAACACGTTCAATCCGCAACACTGCTTCGACCCAGGTCGCTGATCAATCTCTCTAGCGATCACCCCAGGCGAAGAGCTTCACAAAGTCTGGTCATGTAAGGCTCTCCACTTGGGCCCAATCCAAGTAATTAACTTGTAATCCAGAGTAATGCAGATAATTCGGATTAATTTACTTAGGTAATCCAAATAGTTTTCATCTATTTTTCTTTCTTGAAAATTAATTTTCTTGACTGAAAATCTAACTATTTCATTTTTGGTTTATAATGGATATTTTTTAGTTGAAAATTCATGTATTTTGTGGAAAGTTCGTCTTTTTCGGTACAGAAATCATCTTTGTTGAAAATTCATGCTTTTGATTGCAATTTCAACTATTTAGTAAAAAATTGTTCTACTTTGTAGCAAATTCAACAGCTTGGTTAAAGAGACATTTTCTTGGTTGAAAATTCAACTTTTTTGTTCAGAATTCTTATACTTGGGTTGAAAATTCATTTATATTTTGGTAGAAAATTCCTTGGTTGGAAATTCGTTTTTTTTTGGTATACAGTGTATTTTTCATTTTTTAACTATTCTATTTTTTGTGGAAAATTGATCTTTTTTAGTTGAAAGTTAAACTATTTGGCTCAAATTGATCTTTTTTAGTTGAAACTTCAACTACCTGGTTGAAAATTAATTTAGTTTGCTGAAAAATCTTCTGTTACTTGAATTAGTTGGATAAAAATAATGTACATTCTACAAAATTCGACAATTTTATGAAAATGTCACTTTTTTTGTTAAAAATTTCACTGTTTTGTTGAAAATTCATCTTTTTGGGTTCAAAATTACACTACTTTGGTAGAAAATTCAACTATTTGGTTAATAATGACATTTTTTTGTTAAAAATTAATGTATTTTGTTTAACATTCGTATTTTTGGTAGAAAACTAATCTTCCTGGTTGAAAATTCACTTTTTTTATTGAAAATTCAACTACTTGGTTGAAAATTCTTTCAGTTTGTTGAAAAATCTTCTTTTTCGGTAGAAAATTACTCTTATCGGTTGACAATTCATGTGTTTGGTTCATAATTGAATTATGCAGTGAGAAATAATCTACTTTCTAGAAAATTCAACTATTTTGTGAAAATGTCATTTTTTGGTTGAAAATTTGATTGTTTCGTTGAAAATTTGTCTTTTTGGTCTAAAACTTCTACTACTTTGGTAGAAAAATCAACTATTTGGTTGAAAGTTCAACTACTTTGTTAAAAGTTTATTTATTTTGTTTGAAGATGCATCATTTTAGTTGAAAATTCATCTCTTTGGTTGAGAGTTCAATAATTTTGTTAAAAAGTAATCCTTCTTGGTTGAAAATTCCAGGGTAATTCGATATAATCCGGGGTATTTGTAAGGGCATCCAATTAAAAATTTTTGTATTTCAAACGGTTTCAAAATGTAGTTCTTCAACTCTGAATGTTTAATTTTGGAAGACAAAAGAAGGCAAGATTTTGAGAAATGACTCCGTATTTACTGATTTTTCAGTCAAAAAAAAAGTTATTGAAATTTCATTGGTTCTGAAAGTTCCAGTCATCTTTCTACTGAAAAATCAGTAAACTGCCAGTGACACATCTTGAAAAATGCGTCACTGATTCTTACTAGGATAATTCAAAATTCAACTGATTTAAATTCAGAGAGTATAAAGCTTAGCAGATATCATGAACTAGGAAAGTAATAAACTATACCACAAAAAAACGAAGAAAAAAGTTCTTAAATACTAAAATATCACGAAACTGAGCGTTCTTATCTGAAGTCATTTTATCTTCGATCGTCAATATTTTTTTGAGGAAAATAGATCGGGACTTACAAGTACGGGGGCGTTAAGCGTAAATCGTTTAATGCTTTGACGCCACCCCGTAGATTATCAGCGGTCCCGGCAGCACATGAGGAAAATAAAAAAGGCCATTTTGATTTCTAAGCCGCCGACCGACTGGAACCAAACATGTTATTTTCTTCGTGAGTTCCTATCTGATATGTTTCCGATATCCCATTGGCTCTCTGTGGATTTTAACCCCTCCCACTATTCTAGCTTCTCGAGTCTACATCCAATCGCTGAAGCGACTGATAACGAGGCCATAATTAGCACGATTTGTTAATGAGACGGACGGACGATTCCTCTGAATGAACTCGAGAGCCTCTAGACGTACGTGGCTCTGCTCAATTATCGAACGCTTCTATCGAAAGTTCCGGTCCTAATTTCTCAATAATTCTTCTCCTGTGCGGATAAAATACATTTAATTTTTAAATCTCGTCGTTCCACATTAAAAGTGATCAATTGAGTGTACGGCAGTTTCAATATTGTGTCGAAAAAGTGTTGTAGAGCAAAGTTACTTTTATTTAAACAAGTGATCTTGGGTGAATCAAGGAATATATTTAATTTACATTGTGTGCTTTGAGGAAATACAAGTTTTTGCAGTAGCAAGATCCACACGAAAGTCAGAGAATAGATTTCGTAAAAAAAGGTCTGCATTGTTTTAAATAATTTTGTAGACAAATTTATGAAATATTATCCTTAAGGTTAAGAAATTAAAAAAAAATGGTTATCTAATTTCTCTATGAACATGATCCTTAACAATTTGATTAGATTTGTTTACCTCGTGACGAAGGAAGTAGAAAATAATTGGTAAATTTCATGATTTTAAAAAAGGACCGTCTAAATTTACGAAATTTTCCATTCAGGGCTAACGATGCGGAAAATTCCTTAATTCTAGTCAGTGCCTAAGATCTACTTGTTAAATACACGTATTTTTTCAGAATTGATTTTAGAATTACAAAATATTTTTCTTGATTCCAATTATAGTTTTAGACTTATAATTACTATTTAAATGTCCCCGAGTTTTTATGTCATCCGTTAACAAAACAGTTTTTCTATAATTGTATGGCTTAAAAGTTTAATTTCCACATTTAAATTGATTAACAACTGAAGATTATTGAATATACTTCAAGAATTGAAAATTTCAGTATGCACTACTATTAAAGTTATATCAAAGTCAAAAATGAGTATTGTTGATAATGATAGATAAAATCGAGGAGAATATTGCCATTATGGATTGTAACGAAAAAATGTTTCAGGATAAAATGGTTTATTCAGTATCAGTTATTTAAAGTTTTATGTTTTTGCCGTCTCTTCAGGTAGAAGTTGCAATTCTTATTTAATCTTGATGTTGTAGGGCTCATTTTATTCTTTGAAAGATTGTCTATGAATCTCTGTGATACATCTTTATTAAAAACATTTTATTTAGAAATTATAAAATTGTTCAATTTATAGTTAGTATTTTTCTCAAATAAATTTAAAAAAAACGTACCTAAGAAATTGGTAGGGACTCTTTCAAGGAATAAAATGAGCCCTACAAGATTAAGATTAAATAAGAATTGAAACTTTCACCTAAAGAGAAAGTAAAAAAAAAACCCTAAATAACTATTGTTAACTAAAGAATTTCAACCTGAAATATTTTTTCTAAAGTTCACCTTCAGTTCTGTTCCAAAATTAGTTATAATTAACAACGGAAATAATGTTCACGATTTTATAAATCATTTTTAACAGTTTGAAGGTGACTTTATATTTATGAAGAACATAGTAATAAAAACGTGTACTTCTTAACTGTAAAACACTTTATTGATAGGTTAATACATCCTAAAAACATTCTTTACAATTATAAAATTTATATTTCATAGCCTTTCCATCCGGTAAAACAAAAGTTATTTGCAACATATAATTATCATTAAAATACCTTATTGAGAGTCTTAGAAAACCCTCAAAATTAATAAAATCCTTGGAAATCTTACAAAGTCCCTTTTGAAGTCCCTTGAAATCCCTTGAAGATCCTTTGAAATATTTGGAAATTTCTGGAAATTCCTTTAAATATTTCAGAATATTCTAAAATCTTATACATTCTATATAAAATAAATGAAAATCTCTTCAAATCTTGGAAATCCTATGAAAACCGAGATGAAAACCGAGATGAAAACCTAAAATTCTGGTGAAATTCTTTGAAATTTATAAAAATATTATAAAATTCTTTGAAATATTTGATATCTATTCAGATACCATAAAAATCCTTTGAAATTTTGTAAAGTCCCTTGGAATTATTAATCATACCCTAAAACCTTTAAAATCCTTGTAAAGTTTGGGTCTCGTCGTCCCGAAATTCGGGACTAGTCCGATATTTTTCATAAGCTTGGCCAGTCGTTCCGAATCTTCAGGACGACTAGTCCCTCCCGTTTTCCAACTCCCCCTTAATTCTGGTGAAATTTTTTGAAATTTATAAAAATATTATAAAATGTTTAGAAATATTTAGTATCTGTTCAAATCCCATAAAAATCCTTTGAGATTTGGTGATGTCCGTTGGAATCATTAAAAATACCCTAAAACCTTTTAAATCCTATCAAAAATCCTGTAAAATCCTTATAAAGTCTGAGAAACTCTTTAACATTCCATTAAACTTTTTTTAAATTTTATAAAATCCCTTTAATCTTGAAAATAATATTAAATCCCAGTCCGCTTCTGTAAATATTACAAATACAAAATAAAGGTGCGAAAAATCAATACAATAAGAAGTTTATTCTTGTAATTATTTGTTTAGTTAATTTCATTTTAAAAAAATAATGATGAAATTTTAATTTTTATATTTTAAGCGTCAAGAAGCAGATATAATTGTTATTTTTACTTACAAAACATCGTAAATGGTTTATATCAAAGGATTGGTACTAAATACAACAAATATACTGATAAAATATCGCAAATCATTATTTTTACACTTATTCTAATTAACGTGAATAGAAAAAAGATGTTTTATGTTCACCCATATGAATATTGATATTATTTTCAAATTTTATTATTGACAAAAGTTAAGTAAAACGTCTGCCCTCTCTCTTCCCTCTCTTTTTTTGTATATGACTTTTTTATGCAAATATACAAGCGTGACAACGTGAAACTTTATTCATTCATTTTGTGACCTTGTTGCCTGGTAACCAAGAAAACGATTCATTTTCTAAGAGCCTATGTATTAGATATTTTGAACCTGTACAATGTGTTCTTGAAAGTAAGACTAATTTATTTTCAAAACTCTACAAAAATAGTACCCTCGAATTTATAAAATTGTTTAAGACAATAATGATTAATATAGATATTCTTTGGCTGATGTCTTTGGCTAATGATAAACTGATATAAATATCGCAATGGAATTTTTTAAACCATTTTTTTCCTGGGAAATTATTTCTTCAATTAAAAAATGATAAATAATTCATCCTTAAAATGTAAGAATCGTAAAGCGCTACGTTTTCGCGTTTGCAGAAACTCTGAGGGAGACATCTGGTTTCGACTTGACAGCTATTTTAATCGCCGTCTCACAGACATTGCCACAAAACAAGCACTTTTAGACCCAACTGGAGTTTATGTTTCAATAAATCTTACAGCTTTCTGTTAACGTACCTGAAACATAATAAAAATGCAAATATTGTTATTTATGGCAATTAAAAAAGACGTGTTATTTATATATAGTAAAATATCATATCAATCTTAATCTATTCATTTCAAATTATAATAATTATTTCCTTAGATTTATGTTCACAGTAAATGGTATATTCTATCTAAACTATTTGACATCACATTTTTTTTAATTTCATAAAATCTCTGGAAACTTTACCTTAAAATTTGTTTGGATTAAATTCATATAAATTTCTTTTTTGAATTTTAGGATTCTTTTATATTTAAAATCAGATCAATTTTGCTTAAATTCGGAAATATTTTACTAATTTTAATGCCAATCATTTGAAGGTATTAGAATAAGTATTTTTTACTTCGTTCAAAAAAAACTTAACAAATTACAACTGAAATTCAGAATGTAACAATATACAATTTTATCAAATTTATTTAAATCATTAAAAAGTAAGGAATATATGAAACTTAAGGGATTCAAACATAAACAACATTGAACTTTGAGCATCACAAACTAACAACTTCAAATTTAATGGAACAAACGTAAACAATTTGGAGTCCCAAATTTCATAAAAAGTGTTCAAGAGTTGAAACACAAGAAAATAGACAAATCAACAATTAAAATAATTTAAAATCCAAATTTTTCACATTTAAACTTTGCAATTTTAGTCCTTTCAACTTTAAAGTATTGAAATAGCAAATTGGAAATGTTAAAAATTAGTACAGTTTGAACAAGTTAAAAATGTCTGAAACACATTTGAGTTCAGATTAAGGTGACCGAATGTCATAAGAACAAATTATCTCAAGAAGTAGATGAAAAAATTGTAGAAAAAAATATTTTCTGACAGATTTTACAGTTTGACGGTCGGTGATTGAAAAAGTGACCAGCAATGACTGATTTCTAACCCAAATAGTGACTAAAATTGACTAAAAATTATTATAATTATTATCATACTATTAAAATTAATGTAATTTTAATTTAATATTTTGTTTTAATGTAAGTGAATTGAAAACAATTCAAAACTATTAAAAAAATTAATTGAATCCATTAAATTTCGAATGAAGCATATCATTTAATGTCCATTAAAAATTTGCCTAATGTTATTTTTAATTCAAAAGAATTTAAAAGAGTTCGATGAGATTTATAAGAATCCCATGTGAATTTTAACGAATTCAGGATAAATTCAAAAAATAAATAGGTGAACTTTCAATAAAATTTAAAAAATCCAAAATATTCCACTGATTTTGGTAAAATTGTAGTGAATTTAGAACAATTGAAAGGAATTGAAGAGACTTGGATGAAATTCATAAGAATTTGAATGAATAAAATTGAACAAAATTTGAAAAATAAAAAAATTTTCATCGAATTGAGTAAAGTTGGAGTGAACAGAATAAAGGGCGAATTAAACTGAATTTAATAGAATTTAAAAATAATTAAAAAAATAAAAAAATCCAACGAATTTAGTAAAATTCGGGAAGAACTCGATTAAATTCATAAAAATGCAAAGTAAAATTGTAAAAAATTCATGTGAAATGAAAACAATTCAAAAAGATATTTACAAAATTCATTGAATTCATTAAATTTTGAATGAATTGAGAAAAATTCAAGGGAATTCAAAAAATTTTGATGAAATGTCTAGGAATTCAAGATGAGTAGAATTGAGTAAATTTAGAGAATTCAAGCGAATTAAAAAAAAATCAGGGTAAATTAAAAAGTTCAATTGGAAAGAATGTAAAATACGAAATGTCTAGGCGCACCAAAAATATTTAGTCTCTATTCAACGAATTTCGGTGAGCCGAGGTAAGGCCTTTAAAATGATTCAAGATTCAACAAAATAATTAAATTTTCAGTTGAAAACATTATATTTTAACCAAGAAAAACAAATTTCGAACGAAAATAATTAATCTTCAACCGAAAAAATTAACTTTTAAGAAAGTAGTTTAACTTTCAACCAAGGGGTTGAATTTTCAACCTAGAAAGATGCATTTTCGACGAAGAATGTAATACTTCATATTTCAACACAAAAGATTTTAATTAAAAATAAAAAACAGCTGGATTTCATCAACAAAAACGAATTTTCAATAAAATACTTGAATCCTAAACAAAACCAGATTAATTTTTCAACCAAAAAGTTGCATTTTTAACCAAAAAAGTTGTAATTTCTACAGAAAGAGATGAATTTTTAAACCAAAAAGATGAATGTTCAAGAAAACAGTTCAACCCTGAAGAAGAAAAAAATGGAAGAAAAAAGGTTTCAAGTCAAAAAGGCGAATTTTCAACAAAACGGTTGAATTTTCAACAAAATAATTTAATTTTGAACAAATAATAAAATTTTGAACGAAAAAGCGTAAATTCTTAACCAAAAATTTAATAGTAGTGTTTTCAACCGAAAAGAATGAACTGTCAACCAAAAATGGTTTCATTTTCTTATTGGGTTCTATTATTTTAGTTCGCATTCAAGTGGAAAAATGAAAAAAGATGAGAATAGGGAAAACAGTACAAGACTGTGAAGCCTGCGATAAATAAATAGAAATGTTGAGAATAACATTTTAAATAAAAATTCAAGGGCATTTGTGATATTTTTAACATATGGGGTAAGAAAACTGTACATAAGTATAATACTGAAAAAATTTGCTGACACTATTTTGACACTATTTTCTCAAATTTGTGACACTATTTACACTATTTACACTATTTAGGTTCACTGAAGTGAGTCCGAGGCCTCTATATAGGAAGTAATTGACATTCAAAATTTTTTGACACTTGGACATTTACTACTAGACTACAATATAACAATGGTCCTGATCTTCGATCTCCTGATATTGTGGCTGGTTTCATCGTCATAGGTATAAGCCATGGAGATCTTGCAACAAGATTGTGCCAGACGACTTTATTGTAATGGTAATAACAAAAGCTCGTATCCATCGTAACGGTTGGGTTAAATACACATACCGATAAACTGTTTACATCGATAACTTCCCTAACACAAAGTGTTATAGCTCTTTATCATCCAACTGAACAATCTTCACAACAATGATCCCACTGCTACATGTCTCTATGTTCATTGCCTTCATGATTGCAAGATTTATTGTACCTCTTTTTCAAATCATCAAATCAAAGGTATACACAGAAAAACTAGAGATTTAATTTTTTTATTAACTAAATGTTTATAGTCGCATCAACTGCCATGGTCATTAGCGACTGTTCTATAGGGTTAATTATAAAACTGTAGGGTATTCTTAGGGTAGTGTACCAAGGGATAGAACCGGAAGCTTTCTGAAAATGTATCCAGCCTCGCTCCAGCTTCGCTCTCTTGATCAATATCAAAACTGAAAAACAACTGAATTGCTTTCAATATTCTTGTTGCTCGTGATGAACCACTCAATGTTCAATTTTGTTTCAGTACGTTTTGACGCCGTTTCTTTGTTCAAAATTGAATTTGAGTTTTTTTTTCTGTGTAATGGTTCAAATTCTAAAAATTCCAATCCAAAAACCTTCAAACTTAAATATCTATTCAAACTCAATAAGGGGCCATTCAGAAATTATGTTACTTTATTACTTTACTTTAAATTATGTTATTTTTTGCCAATTTTTTATCTCTTCCGTTCCCCATGTAGCATGCCGTAAAAAATGGTTTGTGCCCTATGTTACGTAACTTTTTCAAATATTTTCAGCCCTGTTTTATTAAATATAATTTAGATATATACTACCTGAGGCACCTAAGTTATCATTCCTTGTTTTGTATAATGAAACGTATGTAGGTAAAAAATTATATTAATATAAAAAAATCGACACAATTTTCAATCTTCAACATTGAACTATTTAGAAACAAATTCAATTGCATCTATCTAAATTATATACATTAAAAATTGAAGAATTTTCCATTGTAATTCTTCAAATTTAAACTACATATTTCGAAAAAAACGTTCAAAATTACATCCTTTTAAACTATAAACGTTCCAAATTAATGAATCTTTACTTGCAAATCATAAAAATTGAAGAACTTTCAATTATAACTCTTCACAATTGTTGAACTTTAAATTGTAAATTGAAAACTCTTGACTTTTGATTTTCAAAATCATCCAAATTCAAGATTTTTTATTTATACATATTTAAAGTTAAAAAGTTTTTAATTGTAAATCTTTAAAATTGAACTAAATTATATAAATGATGGAAAAAAGATATTGTTATTACAATATTGTATTGTAATTACTAAACTTTATCTTTATACTATACGTTTGGATACATTAATTTTCTATAGGGTTGATTTTTTTTTAAATATTTTGGTAACAGTCCAAAAAATCGACTTTCAATTTTTGATGATTGACCCCCCCCCCCCCCCCCCAAATTAGGTTTTTTTTTGGAAAAAAAAATTTCCTTTTCTTTTGTTTAAAACGTTTCCGGGTTTTTAAGTTAATATTGGATTTCAAATAGGAAAAGCTCAGTTTTCGAAAAAATGGAAAAACGAAGTACTTGTTATTAACTTTTTATAAATTAAAGTTTAGTCACCTAACAACTTTTAATTTTGTGCCCCGAACCCCTTATTATTTTGGCTGGAAAATGTGCTAAAATGCTAAATAACAACTTTTTTGTCAAATTCATGCTAAAGACGGTGTTTTTGGAAAAAAATTCAACATTAATTATTTTTATTGGATAAGTGACTAGTTTAAAAGTAGTTTTTTACTAATTTATAATTTTTTAATGAATTATTATTTGCTTAAACAATTTTTGTTTCCTGGTAAATTGCAAAAGGTTATTATTTTTCGGGATAAATGATACAGTTTGTGTATGTCAAAAGTAATATTTTTTGTTCAACATATTTGGCCATTAATTTTCATTTGTCTAACCAACTTTTTCCTCACTTAGTCGTGTCAAGTTATTATTTTCTGGGATTAATGTTACAATCAACTAATGTTTTAAGTGATATATATATATTTTTTCAACGATATTTGACAATTATTTAAAAAATCTTCATTTGTTTAAATAATTTTTCCCCCTATAAATCGTGAAATTTTACTATTTTTTAAATTAATTGCGCATTTAATGAATGATAAGAGTATTATTTTCTTTGAAGGACAGTTCACAATTATTTAAACAATTAATTATCATTCACTTGTACCTTTTCATAGAAAAGGTGGAAAATTTCTACATTTTCCGAATATCCTTACTCTATGTCGCTTATTACTGAGTACTTTACTATCTCAGAACTTATACCCTCATTCTATAAGCAATAATAATTTTTTCAAACATTTTATTCGGTTACGTTATGGATAGTTATTTTTTGTCTATTTCGTTGAAATAAGAAAATACTGTTCAATAAGTGGCATAGTGTAAGAGACTCCAAAAAAGTAATAATTTTCTCCATCTTTACTATGAATAGGAGCATTTGATATTAGTTATTTAAATAATTGCAAAATGTTTTTCACAAAAAATATCACTCATAATATTCATCAAATACGTAAATAACTCCAAAAATAATAACTTTCCACCGTTTACGGAGGAAAATAATTGTTTAAACAAATAAAAATTGTTTCAATAATTGCCAAATATCCTAAATAAACAAATATTACTCTTAACATTCGTTAATTGTGTCATTCATTCCAAAAAATACTAACGAAAAATAGTAACAAATACTTGGAAATTTGGCATTTCTCAAATAAAAATAATTTATCTTGAGCAAATAAAAAGAATACCGTTTTTGGAATGAATTTCACATAAAATTTTTATTTTGGATTTTTTGGGTCATATTCCGGGAACAATAACAGAGGGTTGGGGGGGGGGGGGCAAAAATAAAAAGTTATTGGATGGAAATCATTCCTTGAAAATTCCTTGAAAGAAATGAATTAACTTTAATTGACAAAAAGTTTATAACAAGTACTTCCTTTTTCTATTTAAAATCGCATGTTAATTTCAAAAGCCCAGAGAGCCAATTACCAAAAATAAAATAATACAATTTTAACAAGTATAAATTTGGACCACCCTAATGCAGATCTTTTTTTGGTCCTGTTGTTATTTTTTTTAATGTGAAAAAAATCATTCCAAGTCTGGATTCGAACCAAAAACTCTGGTAATTCATATAGGGCCACATTATCCGATTTCGCCAGCAAGGATACGCTAGATTTAGGTACCCTCGCTTTTCGTAGATTTTTTCTTTTTTTAGACTAAGTTAGACTTTTTCTCATGCTGTTAATTAATTTGAAAATTAGGATAAAAAAATACTAAGATTTACATTCAAGTGGAATTTTACGGTTTAAGAATGTTCACTGCGTACACTCCACTTCAAAATTGAGCAGTTTTTTTTAAATAATTCACAAATTCGAGAAAAATATGCTGATTCCTTATTGTAACTAATTTAGAGTTAAAGTTGTTTATTTAACAGCATGATGATCAGGGCGTGATTCTATTCCTTGAGAGATTCATTACAACTCTGTGTGGTTGGTTTTTATTAACATTGAAATCATCTCAGACAAAAATTTTTTATAAAAATAATAACTGCATGATTTAAAAAAAATCGTAGCTTTTTTCTATAGAATAATTAAAAACATAAAAATCTAAGTAACTATTGTCGAACAAATAATTTGAAACTGATTTTTATTCTAAAATACGCTTCTATTTCTCCTTTAAGATTTCCAGAATTTAGCAATGAGTTTATTTTCGTCATTTTATAAATCATGATAAATATTTGATGAATTTTGTGATTGAGTTTACGGAGAGTGCAAACTTAAGAATATATATATATATATATTTTTTTTTAAATACAATTATTTCTCATGCCGCTGAAAATTCTAATCTAGGTCTCCAAGTAGTTATTTTTCAAAATTTTCACAGTGGATGAACAATCGTATAAAATTCACAATCATTGCGGATTAAAAGATCAGAAAGATTTTGAATAAAACAACTATTTTACATTTAAATAAGTTGATTTCTTTTGAATATTTTTGTAATATCAGAAATGATCTTGAAGTAACATACATGCAAGATTTATTTGTCATCTGATTTCCTTAAATTCCCCCGATATTTGTTGGACCTTGCGAGACTTTATGTATATCACTAACTTTTCTTCACGCGTGTTGTTTGGAGATGAATGTATTTTTCTTATAATTTCCAGTGATTGCGATAAACACACTATCGCGTGATAGAGGATTGCGTTAACGAAGCTTTAAAAAAGTGACTACTTATATATCTTTTTCATTTTTATCAGTTGTTATTATTACAAATTGATTTCTCTTAATTAATCAGCTCCTCGCATTAATAATGATTGGAAGTTCATTTCGATCCCCGAAAATAGTACACAATAAAAATGAATACTTAAAATTCATACACCTTTAAAATTAATACGATTGTCAAAATTTAGAAATGAACTGAGATAAAGCAAACTTATAACACAACTTAGGTTTAAATTCTGAGATTTAGATGGCCTTCTTAAATTTGACAAATTATTGCTGAATTTAAGTTTATTTCTGAATATTGAAGGTAAAAAAAGGCTAAGGTTTAACAACTTTAAGTATTTTGTTTTAGGGTGTTGCAGTCTTTTTTAGAGAGGCATATTGTGCATAGAGTTTAACCAGGGCGTCACTATCGGTCACTTTTTTTTCAAGTGACTTTTTAGTCACTTCTTTAAGAAAAAGTATCTGCAGTCCCTTTTTCAAAGAAAACGCCACTTTTGTTACATTAATCCATCTCATTTTAGATTTTATATGAAAATAAAAGAAGAAAATTCAATTAACCTATGCATGAAATCTATATCGTAATCTATGGTATGCAAATGCTATTCAATATCAGACTTCACACTCTTTCCACTATTCCCCTCTTTTCTCCTTTTCTCAATAATTCCTCTTTTTCCCCCTATTTTTGAGAATCTTCCCCATTTTCTTGATTTTTCTATGCTTCAATGTGAAATGAATTAATAGAACCCAATCAGAAAATGCATGTATTTTTGGTTGAACGTTTATAAGTTTATGGTTTTCTAGTTCCTGTTGTAAAGCATCGAAATATAAATAGTTCACTCAAGTCACTTTTTAGTATTTTTTTTGTTAAATTGATAAAGCAATAAAATGAATGTGCAGCGACCCTTACTTATATGAAATAAATAAATCATAATTTTCTTAAACAGTACGTACAGTGCTATGTGAGACATTTAGAGTGCTAATTTCCATATAGTTAATTTCCATGTTCACTCATCCGCTTTTCAAGGTTTGACTGTCTACATTTGTCTACTTTTAATGTTTGCAGAAATCGCATATCTATGTTTATGCAAATCAGTGTTGCATATACATATATAGCAGTTTTTATATTTAGTGACATCGGATTCCATTGCGCGTAATTAGCAAACACGCGACTGTGGGAGCGGAAATCATATTCCATATTACACTTGTGTTTTATTGAAAAAAAATTAATATACAATTTTTTCCCATTTCCGATTAAATTATTAGTGTCGTTATGAACTCACTGGTATCACAGAAACCATTGGTGTGAAATAATTTGTTTTTAATATGAATTATAAAACAAACACGCGCGATATGCGTGCGGTTATTAGTTTTTTTTTCTCTCACGCAATTTTTAAATTGAAATATAAAATAATTATAATTATTATTATTACATAATTTGTGTATTTCGTACCATCTATTATCTTAAATAATAGAAAAGATAAGCAAGGAAATATTTTTTATAATTGATTAAAAATGATATCTTAACCTCAGAATTAATATATAATATTTTTGTACAACGGTGAAAAATGTTAACATAACCTGAAATTGTTCTGAAATGATAAATCTTCTTTGAAATCTATACCCTTTTTCGGTGAAAAGCGCGAGATAATCTACAATAATTAAAATTTTAATCTTCTTTGGAATTCAATAATTTTTTATTAAAAGTACCGATTTCCACTATAAAACGGCAACAAAGCCAAAACATCTACAAAAATGGTGAATTTAATCTCTCTAAATGATAGTCTAAACATGAATTATAATCCAAAAAATCTTAAGATTTTTTAAATTAAAAATACGAATATTTGGCGGAAAACACTAACATAACATAACCAAAAATTGTTTAAAATTTTTAATGTTTTCTAAAATTGAATAAGTTTTTATTTGAATAATGTAATAAGTAATTGATGTTTCCGGTGGAAACAGCTAGCTTTAACCTACAATTGTACAAAAAATGTTAATCATCTTTGAAATCTAATGACTTTTTGATAAAAATACCGACTTCTCGTATAAAATTCTAACATAACCTAAAATCCTTCAAAATTTGTGAATCTTCTTTGCAATCTAATGTTTAAATTTAAAATATCAATTTCTGATGAAAAACACTTAACATGATCTCAATTTTTAAAAAGATTCTAAATCTGGTCCAAATTATAATGATGTTTATAATTTTAAATTTGTATGGTTTTAAAATACCAGTTTTCGATTTAAAAAACAGCATAACCTCAAATCGTTCAAAACTTATGAATCTTCTTTGAAATCTAATGATTTTTTAAACGAAATATACCGATTTCTGGCGTAAAACACCAACATGACTTAAAATTATTTTAAAGTTATGAATCTTCGTTGAAATCTAATTTTTTCTATTAAAATATCAGTTTCCGATGATAAACACTACAAATAATCTAACATTGTTTAAAGATTCTAAATCTTCTTTAAATTATAATGACTTTTGTTTTAAAATACCTATTTTCGATGTGAAGCGCCAACACGTTACCTAAAATTGTTGAAAAATTATTAATCGTCTTTGAAAACTAATGATTTTTCTTCAAAAATACAAATTTTAGGTAAATCATTCAAACATAACCTAATTTTTTATTAAAAATAAAAATAATTTCCGACGAAAAACACTAGCATGACAGAAAATGGTTGACAATTGTAAATCTTCTTTAAAATCTAATGATTTTTTCTGTAAATAGCGACTTTCGGAGTAAAATTCCAGCATAACCTAAAATTGATTAAAAGTTGTGAATCTTCTTTGAAGTCTTTGAAATACAATTTTGTTAATAAAAAATACTAATCTTCGACGAAAAAAACTAACATAATCAAAAAATTTTAACAGATTTCAAATCTTGTTCAAATTATAATGATGTTTAAGTTTGTTTAAAAATTTCAATTTTCGATGTAAAATGCCAACGTAACCTCAAAGTGTCAATACTTTCATTTTTTTATTATTATACCATTAAGCCGTTTCTGTTTCGGGGTAGGCGTGAATTGCTCAGTTGGAAAGTAGTAGTGTGTGGAAGGGTATATAGGTATAGGGTAAATAGGTATATAGGTGTAAGGTATAGATATTTTGGATTGATCTAGAATTATCTTGTTATTTATTTGAATAACACGTTCATTCCGCAACACTGCTCCGACCCAGGTTGCTGATCAGTCTCTCTAGCGATCACCCCATGTGGAGAGCCTCACAAAATTGTTATGTGTGCTTTCCCACTTGAGCCCATTAGTATCCAAGATCTATCTTCCAGGCGTCATTCTCTCTACTCACATTCTTTTTATAAACTATTTGTCGCCAAACTTTTCTGTCCTGGCATACTACTCTAGCTTCCTGCACG
>JAABKJ010003455.1:0-25974 GCA_011634705.1 Andricus grossulariae | reverse complement strand
TATATATATATATATATATATAAAAACTAAAGGTTAACAACCATATATATATATATATATATATATCCAATAATACTTATATTTTTAATCAGAATTGCTGCAGAATTAAATCATACCGTTATGATAAATTAATAAGATTAATTTGGAAAAGATTTCTACTCATTATTTTTAATTTAATATTATCTTCATATTTAATTAAATGAATTTTAATTATCAATATTCTGTAAAACATTTTACTGTTTGAATTAATTTGTAAATAAAAAAATGTTTCTAATTATTAACTAAAATTTATTTGTAATAAAAAAAAATTAATAAAAATTTTCATTTCAATCAAATGTTGGTGGAATTAACTAGCTGGTTTAAAATTAATAATGTTAATCCCATTGAATGTATTATTGAAATATGAATCGAAGTTCAAATCGACTTTGTTCAACGACCTGGAAGAGGGTCATTTTTCTTCAAAATTTTTGGCTGTAAAACCAAATTTTTCTTATTTAAAACAATTTTCAAAACCCCTAAAAAATAATTGTATTGCCAAAAGTTCAATTAATGTAATTGACCTATATTATTATAAATAAATTATTATTCAATGACCTCAACTCTAATGATCAAATTAGTATGAAAGTTTCCTTTGTCTAGGAATTCAGGCAAATATTTCAACTTTGAAATACTCCTCTCGGTTCTATTAATTTTAACAATTCGATTGAAATACTACTTATCTTGAACAAAATTTTTTCATCAATTAATGAATTTCTTATCTTGATACCCCTACTAATCTTATTAGAATATTTATATAATAATAATATTTAGATAATATTTATTTTTTAAATTAAAAAATGTTTCAACAATCAACTTAAATTTAGTTATAATTAAAAAATAAAATAAATTGACATTTTTATTAAAACAAAATGTTTTACTTATCAACTGAAATTCATTTGTAATTGAAAAAAAAAAATTTAATTATTACCTAAAATTAATTTGAGCTTCCGTTTCCAGTATCGATAGAGGTTAAACGGTGTTTTTTGAGTGAGATCATTTTTTTGCTGGGGAGAAGTAAAAAGTTGAGTGAGGACGGTGACGGTGTGGTAAGTAAGGGGACTGGGGTGAAAGTGCAAGTGTGAATGAAGGGAGCAATAGAAAGTGCAAATTTGGTGAAAAAAGATAAAAATTGACGAGAGTTGATTTTGAGGTTAGGTTTGCTTCGGTGGGACACTAGGTTTTTTGGCAGTGGGTAAGAGTTCGAGCGGTGTGAAGGGAGAAGGAGTAGAGGTGGCCGCACATTGCCAAAAGAAATCAGTACAAGGGAGTGAGTTTGGGTAAGTTTTTTAAAGTTTGGTGTTGTGATAGAAAGTGATTATTGGGGAAGTGAGGTGACAGGGGAGAGGGAGTTGAGGCCAAGGGTCCGTTCACAAGGAACAGTAGCATGCCGGTTACACGAAGTCCACAGCGTATTTCCAGAGGGAGGCAGAACGAGGTTGGTGCGAAGAGTGAAGCTAATAGAGATAGCGATAGCAAAGAGAGAGAGGGTAGCGTCGTTGTCGTGGCAAGCGGTGAGGGGAGCGCAGATGAGACGTTCGCAACGTCTTTGAACCCCGTAGCAGTGATGCCGATGTGGGCGCCTTTTGCTACTGCGCTTGCGTTCCGGCCGCGCACTAGTTGGCCGCAGTTGGCGCACAATTCAAAATTGGAATTAAAAACAATTCTTGTAATTTGAATAAATAATTATTAAAAAATGCACATGAATGTGCAAAAGGCGCTCACATTGGCATCACTGCCCCGTAGCAGTAGCATAGTCGAGTCAAGGAAGGGTACATAGGCGCGAGAGGCCCACTAATTTAGAAAGACTGAGATAGGAATGAAGGGACTATGGTGGAAAAATTAGAAGCTCTTATGAAGGGATTTAGAGAGGAGACTTGCGGAAGATTGGATGAGACTTGCGGAAGACTGAATGATATGCAGAGATAAGGGGAGGATGTGGAAGACGAAGTAAGAAAATTGAGACAAAAGTGGGAACAATGGGATGAATTATGGAAAGGAGAGAAAGAGAAGGTATGAATTATGGAGCCAAAAGAGAGAGTGAGCAAACCAGAACTAAGGAATGAACATAAAGTGGAAGAGAAAGGGAGTTTGGAAGAAGCAAGACAGTGTGAGGGAGTTATGCATAAGCAGAATGGAAGGTGGCGCTTGAGAAGGTAGAGGTTAAAAGAAGTTCAAAAGGGGAAGAGTGAGCGAAAAGGGAAAAATATATAATAGTGAAGGGTATGAAACTGAACAGTAGAAAGGAAGAGAAAGAGATTGGGAAGCTGATGAGAGACAAGGGCGCACAAGTCAGTGTGGAAGGGATGAGAAGGATAGGAGGAAAGGTAGAGGGAAAAGAATGTATTTTTTTAGTGAAATTAGGGAGTGAGGAGGATAAGTATGAACTTATGGACAAGAAGAAGTTATTGAAAGGAAGAAATGAAAGAAACGAAGAATATCTGACGTGGCGGAAAAGGAGAAGGAAATGAATAATCGAGCGAAAGGCATGGACTGAAAGAAGTGAAGGTAATAGGGTAAGGATTGGGAGAGATAGGATATGGGTAAATAGAGATACATGGATTTGGGGCGATAATCTAGAAGATCTGAGGAAGGATAGGGAACAAGTAGTGAATGAAGGGGACAAGAGAGAGGAAAAGGGGAATGCAAGTATCATAGGTGGGTTTTAAAACGACAAGAGGACTTAAATGCAAGAAAGAAAGATGAGAAATGCAAAAAGAGCGACGTGAAAGTAGCGTTCTGGAATGTGTCAGAACTGAAAAACAAGGACAAAGGATTTTGAGCAGAATTGCAGAAGTGTGATGTGATAATGATGAGTGAGACGTGGGTAGATGAGGCGGAGTGGAAAGGCATGAAAAGAATATCACCGAAAGCATATGAGTGGAAGATGCAAGCAGCAAGAAAGAAGCATGTGAAAGCGGGAAGAATGGATGGCATGGTGTCAAGGGTAAGAAAGGAACTAATGGTAGAGGAAGGGAAGAGAGAGTATAAAGAAAAATTGGACGGAACAATGGTTAGCTGCCTAAAATTAGGAAAAGTTATTGTGGATGTAGTATGCGTGTACAGGCAAAGAGGAGAAGAGGAAGGATGGAGAACAATAAGGAAATGTACAGAGGAAAAATATGAGAGATTGGTCCTAAAAGGGGGGGAATGGAATGCATCGACCGAAAAACAAGGAGGAAAGGTATGTGATAGAGAAAATGAGATGTTCATAAGAAATGCAAAGCAAAAGGAAACTGATAGGGAGGGTAGGATGCTTCTGGACTTGTTCTTAAAGGCGGGATGATTTATTTGTAACAGAAACACCAAGGGGGATAAAAAAGGGGAATATACATACGCAGTTATAGGGGACACCGTCATAGATTACATTCTGGCAAAAGAGAGAATAACGAAATGATGGTTAGAATGGAAGTAGGCGACGTGATAGGCTCAGAACACTTTCCGGTGATCGCGACAATGAGAGGTGGTGCCCAAAGCGAGGGAAGGAAAGAGGGTGAATAAATTGAAAATGGGTATTTGGAGGGAGGAATAGTCAAGAAAATGTAGAGAAAAAATAGAAAACAAGAAAATAGGGTGTTTAGAAGAGGAAGGAGTAGACAAGCTGCTAGAGAATCTCGAAGGAGTGATCGATAAGGTAAAGAAAGAGGTGAGAGCCAAAGAAGAAAAAGAGGGGGTTGGAAGAGGTTGGTGGAACAAAAAATGCAGAAAAAGTAAAGATAGGATGAAGAAAAGTGTAAGAAAATGGAGGAAAGGGAAAATGGAAAAAGGAAAACTCAACAGGATGAAGAGAGAGTACGAAAGAATGATAAAGAAGAAAAGACTAGAGAAGAGAGAAAGATACATGGCAGAGGTAGAGAAAGCAGTAAAGGAAGGAAGGGAATGGAAAGTGATGAACAAGGAGAGAGGAGGAAGCAAGGACATAAAGGAAGAAATAGGAATAAAGGAGTGGACGAAGCACTTTAAGGCGCTGTTAGGAGGGGTGAAAAATAGGGTGAAGGGAGAAGGTAGAAAAGCGGTGAAGGGAGACGAGGAATGCAAAAACGAGATTAGAAGGAAAGAGGTGAATTAGGCGATTGCTCGGTTGAAAAGAAATAAGGCAACAGAGGAAGATGGTTTGGAAAATGAAGCACTGAAATATTGAGGATTAGGAGTGAAAGAAGAGATTTGGAAGATTTGCAATGAGGTATAAAAAGGAGAGGAGTAGACGGAGGAATGGAAGACAGGGCGGGTAGGACCGTTGATTGAGAAAGGAGAGGGCAAAAGGGTAGAGGAATATGAAGGGTTCACACTCATGTTGGTGGAAAATAAAATTTTTGCGGAAGAGCTTAGAAGGAGGTTAGAAAGACAGGTGGATGAAAAGGGAAGTATACCACGCAATCAAACGAGTTTCAGAAAAGGGATGGGAACTACGGATAACATCTACATGCTTAATTATCTGGTCAATAGGAACCTGGGGCAAGAGAAAGGGAAACTAGTCGCACTGTTTGTCGATTTCAAGGCAGGATTTGACTTAGTTAATAGGAGGGTATTATGGAAAGAAATGAAAGAGAGAGTAGTAGACGAAGGATTAATAGAGAGGATGAAAGAAATATTTGTGGAAACTAAGATAAGGGTGAAGAAACAAGACAAGAAAGGAGAGAAATTCTGGACAGGAAGGGGGCTTAGGTAAGGGTGCCCATTGAGCCCTGTTCTGTTTAGTATTCCTCTGGCAGATTTAGAGGAGAAGTTGGAGAGGAAAGGGAAAGGGGGACAACTTTAGGAACAGGCAAAGTGTACTCACTAGCATGTGCAGATGATGTAGTTCTAGTTGTGGATCATGAAAGAGGTATGAATCTGATGATGAGAGTGTTCGAAGACTATTTGTGAGAAAAGGGTTCAATAGTGAATGTGAACAAGATCAAAATTATGTGTTTTAGAAACAAAACGGGTGGAGTAAAGTACGAATGAAAGATAAATAACGTAGTGGTGCAGTTGGTGGAAGAGTTTTGCTACCTAGGATTTTGGTTCGAAAGGAGAGGAGGAAGCGAACTACAGGTGAGAAAAAGATTAGAATGCGCGAGCGAACCAATGGGACAAGTATGGGGTATAGAAAAAAGAAGGTGTAAGGACGACTGGAAGATGAGAGTGTGGATGTTTGATGTGTTAGAATGGTCAATGTTAAGCTATGGAGTGGAAATTTGTGTTTAGAAAGAACATAAGAGAGTGGAAAGTTTGCATGAGAGATTTTTGAGATGGGTTGTGGGAGTAAATTGGAGCTGCCAAGGTTATATGCTAAGGGAAGAAATAAGAAGAGAAAAAATGGTGCTCGTGAGGTTATGGACAAAGAGAGGAGGGGCAACGTTGGGCGTTCAAAATGGAAGAATGAGATATATGAAATGAGGTTGGAGTGTGGTATGCAAGGAAGGGGTGGAGAGCGGGATCGAATAGAGGAAAAGATGAATGAAGGAAAAGCTGATATAGAATGGTTAAGAGGCAGGGGGAACCAGATTACCTGAAAAAGATTGAACAAGAGAGCAAATGGAATCGAGTGGTGAGATTCAGAATGAGAGAGGGTGTAAGAGCATGTAGGCAATGAATGAATGAAGAAGAGAATCTGTGTAGAGTATGCAGGTATGAGCAGGAAACATGATTGCATGTGTTAAAGAGGTGTACAGGTGACGAAGGGGGAGGGAAAGTATAGAAGATAGAATTAAATGGATTCCGAATAAAAATGGTCAGGGGAAGAGATGGATGAAGAAGCTGGAAGATCTGGGAGAGAAAGCTGGTTGCACAGGGTAGAAGAAAAGCCAAAAAATGAGTCCTAAAGAAGGAGAATTACGAAGTGGTGTTGCGCAATAGAGTCCACTCTTGAGATTGATAATGGTAAGAGGAAATGGAAGTCCAGGGCAAAGTCGCAAGCGTTTAGAAATGAGAATAATAATTTTAAGATGATATGTAGCAAATAGGCAGTAGGGTAGTATGAGGCTTGTTCGTACGAATATATATGTAATTGTTATGTAAAAACTCTCAAACTCGTAGAAGGGAGAGAGTATAAACAAAATGAGGAAGAACTAACATTTATTTGCAATTGAAAAAAAAGAAAATTAAAAGAATGTTGGAATCAAGTAGTTGGTTTAGAATTATCAATTTTATCCTCATTGAATTGTTTGAATTAATTCCATTCTTTTTGTTCAAATAAAGTTAGATATCGTACACGATCGCGTTCTTTCATCATTTTAGTTTTACGTTTCCTATTTTTAGAACTTGCCTTGATTGATATGTACACAAATTGAGAAATAAAAAGTAATTAAATAACAAATAATAAATAAATCCATAAATTATGAAACAGTTTTCAGGTGGAGAACGGGTTCGCGAAAATGTTAAAATCTGTCTTACATTTGTGAGGGGGGGGGTCGATACTATTACGTAATATTTTTAAATAATCAACCCTATAGAAGTCCATGTACCCAAAATTATAGTATATAATGTTAAATGTTAGTAATTTTTTGAATAGAAGATTATAATAATGTTATGAAGCTAAATTATTTGAAAGGATTCCAAAGAATTTCACACGATTCCCAAATGTTTTAAAGGTTTTTTGAGGATTTTAAACAGATTTCAATTAATTTGCAAAAATTTTAAAAAACCTCAGTCACTATAAAGGTATTTTGGTGAAGTTTTTAGGATCTCAATGAATTTGGAGAACTTCAAAAATTGCAAGAGATTTCAAGGAATATCATCATATTTTGTGTAATTGCACGGCATTTTATAATATTGGAAAGAAGTCAAAAAGAATAAAAAAAATTTACTTTTTTAGAAAAAGCACATTTTCAAAATACGTAATATTTCGGACAGATGTGAATATTATAACTATTTACACTTGCATTCAACGTCAAGCAACGCCAAAAATGTGAGGAGTAAATTCGCAAAGGTGATCTTCATTTTATCCAGCCAGATATTGGGCAAACTGTTTTTTTTAATGTGTGAACAGGAACTGATAAATTTTTAAACCTTTATTGCTTCATGTACTAATGACGATTTGATGACTATCCACTTTTATTCTTTACTTGCTATGACACTATGAAAAATTAAATAAAACCTTTACAATCACACCTTATTTTATAATTCTATATTTTACGTTGGAATTATTGGAGGAGATAAGAAAAAAATAAAATATGCTTGTAATGCTGCTCAAGGCAGAGCTTACGTAATTTAACCAATTAAAGTCGAAATATTTGTCAGGAAGATGTCATATACGCCTTATTACTACCTTAATTCTACAACAGCTCGATCTTATCGCCTTCCCTTTCTCGCTTCTCTCGCTTACAATTTGCTTATATTTACTTCCTCTCCTCTTTACAATCTTTCCTTCTCCATTCCTTTTCCTTCTCTTCTCCTTCATCTCACCTAACACCTCCTTCACACATGCAACCGCCCTTTTGTACCCTCTTTCACGCAGTTGTACCCTCATGCTCGTCTCATTTCTTTCCATTTTTTCGCAATTATTGAGCCAATTTGTCATCTTCGCATACCCCCTCTCGCACAATTCACACATTCACTTCTACCTAGGAAGCCAGAACCATCCATGCACCCACATCTCATTCTCGCTATAAGTTCCTGACTTCTTTTCTCTCCCTTCTCATACTAATTCTAAGCTCTCTTTCTTTACATAATCCACACATAGTTCCCGTTAAACCTTGACTCTCTTATTCTCTCTTCCCCTGATGTATTTTCTTTTTCCGTGCCGTTTTTCTTGACCGAATCATATAGCTTACTTCCTTGCTCGTGCATCCTTCACACTTCATCCATATGCTGACCAATCGTTCTGAAATACCTTTTACATTCCGCCTCCACCTTCCCACCCTCTCTCCTGTTCTTCTTCTCCCACCAACGCTCCCTAAGCAGCTTACTTCCCCCTCTTCGAAAAATTCTCCCTTATATTTAGGCGTGTTCCTTGCCAACCCCAATTTCTACCTTACGTATCTCTCCTGTGTCCTATTTACTTCTTCACTTTCCTTCCACCCCCACATCTCTACTCTACATCTGTTAAATTCGAACCCCTCCTACCCTAAATCCTCCTACCACTCCAGCCTCTAGCTAACTCTTCATATCCGCGATTAAAATCGCAAGAAGCGTGCAGCTAAGTGGACACCCTTGTCATAACCCCCTATTCATCCAGAAACCGTCTAAAATCCCCTCCTCTTACCTTATCTTTTGTCTCTCCATATCAGGCCCATCTTCATTCCCCTCTTCTTTATCGCCACCCACCACCTTCCACTATCCACTGAACGAAACGTTCTTTTGAGATCCACAAAAAACGCGTACAATCTTGATCCCTTCGTTGCTAATTCTCTATCCACCACGTTCTAAAGAACGTGGATATTGCTGATAGTGCTCCTACCCGCCCCAAAGCCCGCCTGCATCTCCGGCAATATTCTGGCTCAAAGTTACTCTATGGTTTACCTCCAGCCCCTTAACCTGCTTGTTGGGGGGCTATTTTCAGCCTGAGACCCGGGTCTAGTCTTAGCCTCACAGTCTTCCTCAAGCTGCACTGCTACAGCCTTCCTCAAGCAAGCAGCGAACCATGGATACTAACCATGAAGCAAGCAGTAGCAGCTGCAATTAGACTTGAAACTTTCAATATATTCACTCACGCCATGGCTCACCAAAAGGCAGTCGGCGACTGCAAATACTAACAGTGACAGTCGCGAGACCCGAGAACAGGCCCTCATAAATCTTGTTATTCGATTGGTCCCTAATCCTTCACGGTAAATTACAGTTTGAAATGGAAAACTGAAATGTATTGTGACTTCAAGTAGAATGAAATCAGACCCTTCGGTGTGACAATGATTCGTAACGAGCCGTGACCGTAACCCTTTCCAGGATTCCTGGAAACCGAAAAAAAAAATTACAGAAAAAATTGGTGACAGTCGTGCACTTGTCGTGTCAGTCAGCACGTGCTGAAAGTGGTGAGCCCTGACTTACGCTGTGGAAAGGGCCGATTTTAAGATGAATAAGTTCTTGTCCCGAAAAGGACATATTTTCTCCAGTCACCTGTCAAGTTGGCTTTCCCTTGATCTTATTGGTGTATTTTTCTCCAATCATATGAAGAAGAAGATTTGCCTTTTCTGTGTAGATGCACTTTTTGTCTGACGAATGAATTGATTTATTGTTTTGATTCATGTTTTGGATTTTTTATACTCTTCACTGTTGTTCAGGAATCATAGCGTGAGTGAATATGTAAATCCAACCACGGCTTCACCCTAATGGCTAATGGTCTGATTCTACCCTCCCTTCTACTATAATCTCTCCGTCTCCTCTCACACATGCATATTCGTGACTACACAGTCCATCAGCAATACTTCTATCTAACTTTAATATGTGTATTCTATCTCTTCGTCTCCTGTTACGATTTCATTCGCCACCACCTGGCCTCTATCCTTCATCGAGCTCCTCAGAATCTGTCCCTCCTTACTTATTATCCTATCCTTCGATTTCCTTTCATAGCTCTATCCTTTCTAGTGAATGCCCCCTTTCCTACCGATCTTTGCATTAAATTCCCCTCACCCAGCACCACCATACCTTTCTCTCTCACACCTAGCAACTCTTCAATCCTTTCTTCAATCCTTTTCATCCCACCTGTCCCCACCACCTCCTGGAGCGTCCACCTATACCCCCTTGGCAGCTTTGGCTCTATTTCATCCCATTCCTTTCTCTTTATCAACGTCTCCACCAGTCCCGCAACATCAAGTTCCTGGATATACCTCCAGAAATCCTCATGTTTCTTCTTCACTCTTGCTGCGTTCCAGTACAGCACCTTCACTACTGCTCTGCCCTGCTTTACCATCACCCCCTGCTTCCTGCTAAACAAATCCCTCTGCACTTCCTTCAACACCTCTTTCTCCTCGTCCCACACCCACATTTTCTCTTTCACTTTTATTTTCCGATACTTTACCTTCACCGCCCTCCCTTTACTTCTGCACTTCCCTTTCCTTCCTCGCCAAATCGTGATAGATGAGAACCCCCTTACCCTCCAACCTATTTTTATTTCGCATTATTCCCAACTTTCTTTCCAGCTCTCCGATTCGACAACCACCACTTCCTTCTCCTTTCTCTCCTCCAGCCTCACTTGACGTAACGCACCTTCAAGCCACGCTATGCCCTGTAGCAGTGCTTCCGCAACTTCCCCGGTCTTCAGCTTCAATCCTCTTATCACAGTAGCATTTCTCCTGTCAGCTTTCTCTTTTCTCTCCATTCTCAACTCCATTGCCAAACAACTTTGTTCTGCCCCTCCCTTTTGTCACCTATTTCCATGTCCTACCTGTCATCCACCTTCTGGAGCCTTTTTTCCGTCCTTCCACACCCTCATCTGCTCCTCCATCTGCTTCACAATAACTCCTTTGAGTCCATTGCCGACTGCACCTCCCTCTTTTATCTGTTCTAGCCGGGATCAGGGACTTTATTTGATAGAAGTGAGGAAGGGAATTAATTGTACGAGGCAGTATGAGAAGAGTGTGTTGGGTTTTTAGAATGAACTAGAATTCTTGTGTTGTTTATGACCATTAGCCATGTTCTACATGCTTGTATTCAGTTTGCTTGAAATTATTAACAAGTCTTTGATTGACTCTTTCATAATAACCTTGTCACCTGTGAACGCTCATCAACGCACTTTCACTGCCCCGTGATCCACACCTTCTTCGTCGAGGAGGGCCATTCTTAGACACTAATTTATGAATATAATAAACAGCCAAGAGGACATAATGCATCCTTGTCTCACATCTTGCCTAATATCGAACTAGTCATTTAGCACTGTATAAGAAAAGTATTATTTCAGGGCTAGTTTTGGATATTACACACGGAGGAATAATAGGGAGACTGATCTCCGTACATGTGTTCAGACTGCGGTAATTGCACTATTATTGTCCGGCACAGGCGTTTCAAATCGGCATTATAGCCAGTCGGGCATGCGCGCTGTGATCTGCTATCTCCTTTTCTCCCACAAGAAGTGTGCGAGTGAGCGCCAGGGCCTCACAACAACGACAGCAATTGAAGTTATATTAATTTTTCGGAACTTGGCAAACGTTTTTCAAAGTCAAGTAAGTCGGAAAATTGAATAATCAAGTGGCGTAATGGCATATTGTGTTCCCAAGTTCTTAACATCCTACTGAAACAAAAGTACAAAAGGAATAACTTTGTTTACACCTAGAATCGTCATTAAGCACGACACTCACGTGCACATTTCTCGTGGGAGAACAGAAGATAGCAGATCACAGTGCGCATGCCCGACTGGCTATAGTGCTGATTTGAAACGTCTAAACTTGACAATAAAGGTGCAGTTTAAAAAGAGATCTCTAGTTTCTACAGTGAGTTGACCATTTACGCTCACACTCGCTTTGCTTCCTGCATGTATTACTTTTATTGCTTGTAAGAGCCATCCAATAATTCCGTACTCCTTCAGGACTCCCCAAAATTTACTTCAATCCACCTGATAAAACGCTTTTCCGAGATCAAAAAATAAACATGAGACTTTTTTGTTTAAACTCAAGCTTCTTTCTATGATTTGTGTGAAGCTAAATATTTGATCCGCACATGATATTCCTGGCATTATACCACGTTGGACTTCTCCGATATTTTCTTCTATTGTTTTCATCACCCCATTGATAAGTTTTTTTGAATATATCTTACTTACGATACTTAGCAACTTGATTTATTGATTAAACAATTAGTTGAAATCTTTATTATTTTCTATTCAAAATTTTTCTCACCCCTTTCACCCCCATTGGGGTGCTTCAATAATGCATTGAAAGTTTTTAGTTTTATATTTTCAAGCTTTCAACCGCCAGATTTTTGAGGCTGCTAAAAAGATGAAAACCTATTTTTTATTTTAAAATCAATTGATATTATTCAGTTGTGGCTCAAAATCCATAACGTTTCACATGTATTTCCGAAGAATTGTACTTTTTTCTTTAGTAGTACTGTTCAAACTCAACTCCCAGAAGACCCTTTAATAGTTTCTAAAAAAAACCGTAAGTAAAAACTGAGATATCGCGCATTTCTAAAATTGTTTTAAACAGAAAGTCTCCTTATGATTGCTCTAAATAATATTTTTATATTTGACGAATTATAAAATAAACCTTGTAAATTGGTGTATTTTCTACATTCTTCAACTTATCTTCGACTTGTTAGGTATAATGGGATAATAACGACATGATTTTTATTCGCAAAAGAAATTTCTCGCATCGAGTATGTAGGTAGGTTTATCCTTTAAACAATGAATAATAAAAATTCGAGCGTAGCCTCAAAATGGATTAAACTTTGTTGTCGAAAGGCAAGCATCGAGTTAAGGCAAAGGTTAACATTTAGGCGCATGGACTATGCTTCAGGATATAATGATTAAAAGTGCGACTGAAATGTTTAATAATGCGTTCGTAGGAAGAATGACTAGTGATGCTTAGTGAAATGATGAAATCCACGTAGCCTTTAACGAAAAGAAGCAAGCGTATGTAAGAAAGTTGAGCACTGCAAAGCTTCGCGATGACAAGAGAGAGACGCTTTAAAAGACTCTCTTGAGGAATCATCAGGAGGTGAAGCTATAGGGAAGCACCACTCCGACATAAAACGCGATACGTAGAATAACCCAGTTGGAAGAATTAATGTTTTAATTTAATGAATGCTTGAATACGGTGGCGAATTTATACCTCTAGGCTGTGCTAGCCGATAAATTGATGTGTTGAGATGGGGGAAGTTCCAGATGACTTGAAAAAGACGAACATCGTCCCAATACGCAAGAAAGAGGAAGATAAAAGCAGCTGCAATAATTAGAAATGTATCGGAATGCTAAGTATCGTAAACAGAATATATTCAAAAATACTTGTATGTAGGTTAATGAAAATAATAGAAGAAAAGGTCTGGGGAGTCCAGTGTGGATTTATGCCAAGAAGATCATACGCGGATCATATATTGAGCTTAAGGCAAGTCACAGTCTGAGATTGTTATTACTATTTATTAAAATAATAACTGACACCTACCTTCGGTACTGCGCACTGGACACTAAAGCTTAAAACTCTTAATTCTGTAAGTCGGGCGCCTGATTTTCCGTGGTCTTCAAAACTCAATATACGCAAAATACCCAAACTCAACTAAAATCAGAAATCAAATACAAATCTGAACAAAAGTAAGGCGCAGTATACCGATTGATTTCGCTAGCTCAGCCCCGGTGCTCTGAAGAATGGTAGAGGGCATCATCACAATTATTGGGGTATAATCATAATAGGGGTAAAATCTAGGTCGAAAGGGGTAATCAGATTGGGTGCATGATCGGGCTTGGTCGTAACAAGTGGGTGTGCTTGCAATTCAATAGTAGTGTAGAAATCAAAAGGGTACTCGAAAATGGTTTAATTAAAAATTAAGACATGCTCATAGTTTATTAATCAGAAGGATAACCTCAAAACGAGAATCAATCGTGTCGATCCAGTTCTCCGTCTGAGCCTAATAACAACAATGAGTCTTACCGCACACAAACAGCTGAACCCCCTACAATCACGATTCTCGAAGACAGCAAAATATAACACTTTTATGCGCAACTTAATACCTCGGAAGCACCAACAGAAAAAGAGCACGATTTTCAGCGTGCTTTCGGCTCGGTCTTTAACTCGCCTTCTGTCCCTCGTGTATCGGACATTGAATGGCTATTTTGGCGATACGGTGCAGCGCTGCGGGTCACGTGACGTAGCGGATCTCAGTGCTAACTACTTTAAGTACTAGCTACCTAATTGGTTTATCCAAATCTCCATATTTAACATATTGGCCAACCAAAAGTGGCTCATTCAATGGCTGATTGTCATACATACCCTCCGGTAAGACCTATTGGCGATAGCCTGAAGGCCAAATTCATATTGACACCAATAAAAGATCTTCTCTGTTACCAGTACCCCAAACAGTAATAATCTGAACCTTAACTAAGGAGCTCCTACTAGTCGTGCTGGATAATTAAGAATAAAAACTCCACAAGAGAAGTTTTGTAAAGTTCAACGCTAGTACGAGAACTCAAATTTGGTTTTTTAGAGGCGACGTACTTCCCGAAGCGTTGATTGATTGCCGTGATTTCAGCGAGAGAATTTAAATAGTTCTGGATCAGCATCCTAACTACGCCGAGTATCCTAGCGTCTTTGAAGTTACTTTGAAGTTCCGAATGTTATAGATATCCCTTGAAATACCTCGTAGTCGACAAAAATCCATCGAATACAAAAAAAAAAACAAAAAAAAAACAGAAACAGTCCTTAAAATGCAACTTCCTTATAATGACAGCATAGTCATGAAGTACCGTGCAGTTCGGTTTGATGATTGATGATTGATAAGTGTCAGACCTAACCAGCTGATGTACGACACCGCCTACAACCAGATGACTACTGCTACTACGTAATCAGTGAATTACACAGATTAAAATTGATTTCAGCGACACACTTCTAGCTCTTGCAACACGTGAGATTTCAATGAGAATCAATAAGATTTCACTGGTTCGCTTCAAGCGAGGATACGTGATGACTTTTTGTAAATGTGCTGATGCTTCAACAAGACGCCGTGTGAGTAAATACATATTATTGTACAATCTCCTAGTCCGAATTTATTCGAGCGCTTAGGTTTTAATGTGCATACAGTCGGTCAGGTCTTAAGCGTGATATTCCGGCTTTAGTTTGGATATCAAGACCGTTATGACTAACCTAAGACTTGCACCACTGTGCACACAATTTATTTTGTTTTACTGTAATGAGTTGTGAAATGCTAAGAAATTAGATATTAGATAATCATTCCTATATGGTTTTTTCATTGCCTTCTTTTTCTTCATTCAACTTTTAACAATTAAATTTTTCGCTGAAAATTATTTTCTTAAACAAAAATTTGACTATTCCATTTTTGCTTCCAAATATATTTGTTTAGTTGAAAGTTTGACTGTTTCGTTCAAAATTCATCTTTATTGATTAAAAATTCATTATTTCAGTTGAGGATTTAATTTTTTGGTTGAAAATTCGTTTCTTTGTCGTTCAATTCAACTGTTTGAAGATTCGTCTTTTGGTAGATAAGGCATCTTTATTGATTACAAATGAATTTTTTTCCATTAAAATTCAACTTTTGGTGTTGAAACTGCTACTGTTTTCAAAACGTCTTTCATTCAAAAGAATTCATCACCATATTATTTCCCTATCATCGTTAAAAACGACTCTATTCACCCTGTTTTTTTGAGAATTTTGGATTTCGTTACTTTCTAGCCTAGAGGGGGGACTTAGGACAGAACTGCAAAAATTAACAAGGAGGGACGGGGGGACAAAAAAAGCTAAAAATTGGTAACATAGTCACGAATTTGGTAAAGTAATAACTAATTTGCAAATAGAAATACATATATTTGATCGTTAAACGCAAGAAGGAATAAAAATAATAATTTAAAATATCGTCAACATTGTTGCACTTAACCTAGTCCGTGGCTGATAACGAAAAACCAGGTTCACCCAAGAACAAAATATAAAAATAAAAGGTAAATAAATATCAAAACTATAGTTTAAATCAACATAAAAGTATGTAAATTCCTTTAATATAATGCTTTTATTCAAAAATATTACATAATATTCATCTTAAAATTATTTTTTCATTGCATCTAGAGATTTTATAAAGATAATTACTGATCCTCTATCCGAAGTTATTATATGGGACCGAATTTAGATCTCGTAAATTTCAAAGCGAATTAAGAACGTTCAAGCTTCAAATAACCACTGTATGTATGTCCGTTTTTCGTGTTCAAATAAACGTGGCATTTTTCTCGATCATGTGAATGAACGAGATAACGTACATTTCGGTTGAAAGGTGTAACTCTTGCAAATAGACTAATGTTATTGTGAAATTTTATAGTGATCTTCACTGGTTCAGGAATGCGATTAAGGGCAGGGGGATGATTCTCTCGAAGTTCCGTAATCCAAGACTCTCCATTTGGTATTACTACAAAAATGAGGTATTTACCCTCTACTGGAAATTGAATCCATTCAGGAATTTCCAAGAGTTCGTAACGTTCAAATACTCCAATATGAGTAGAGTGATCCGACAATATTAAAGTAACGGTGGCATTTTCGTAAGTATTACTTTCAGGAAGAGAATCCGAAAAGACAGTTCGGCTACCACGTGCGCGTAGTGGGTTTCTGCTGCCAATTGTTACTGGAGCTGCTGCTTGATTTTCAATTGGATGAGTGGGTGATTGAGGCGGATGAGTTGGTAATTGAGGTAGATAAGTGGGTGGTTGGAGTGGCTGAGTTGGTTGTTGAGGTAGATTAATAGGTGGTTGAGGTTGATGAGTAGGATGAAGTGGAAAAAAATTGTATTCAGTAGGAGGACGCCTTATGAGTCTGCGTGGCGTTTCATTTCCAAATACTTCTAGTTGATTTCTATGGTTAGCTTCTACTTGAGCTTCTGTTTGATTTTCAAGTGAAGGAGTATGTGGTTGAAGTGGAGGAAAAAAATTATATTCAGTTGGAGGAGGACGCTTCGCTCGTCGGCGTGGCGTTTCATGTCCAGAGCCCTCTGCACCTAATTTTGTGAAGGAAAACCAGTTACTTAATTAGAAAGGTAACGATAACGATAATTTCGGTACAATTTTTAGATAACGCAATGCAGTATAATGCACATTAGCGTACGTTACATAATGAACTTTTGAAATGCTTACATTATGCATCTACAAATAAAATACGCCTGCTTCGTTCACTTATTTGTTCATGAGAAATTCAATAAATTTTAACACTAAGGTTGCAATTGAACATCTTTTTCGGATGGTTGTTTCATGTTTTGTATTGTAGATAAATACAAGCACATCCGAGGTTTTTTCCCTCTGTCTGGAATTTTTTCCCCGTTTCTTCCCCTGGTCAACAAACAGAATTTGGTCACGCATGAACTGAATGAAATATTTCCTGTCCTCTCTTTTCTTTTTTTTTCACCCACTTTCAAAAGAAAAATTCGCGATAGAAATACCGTTTGTGAGATTTTTCGTTCCATTAGTGGGGGAAAGCGGGTAATGCGGCGCACATAGGATTCGAGTATATCAATCGATAGAAAGCAAAATATAATCAGCAATACAATGGCAAAATATGCAACATAAATATCAATATCCTAGCTTTCGTCAATTCTTAGAGAAATAGCATTCATATTTACTCAAATACTGAATTATTCAGTTTTCCAAAAAATGTCGAGTGCGTCATCTTACATTTCTTGTTGGATGATACGGCGCGCATGATGCATTTGATCTGTTTGCAAATCAAAAATAATTGTTTGAAGATCAAAGGCAAAATTTTAGTAAAATTAGATATCTATATTGATTCCCAGTTTTAAAAATGAAATTTTTCTAGTGTGAATCATAATGTAAGGTAGAATAGATTAATTGTTCAAATAATGCTTGTTTTTTGTTGTGAAGCAATAACTTGTGAGTACTTTATGTTGGTGGAGGTCACATCATGTGATTCATGATATGTGACGTATCCTGTTTACAAGTTTCACAATATTGCCTCTTTTAGTTGTTTGAATAAAGTTCGAATCATTACGCAATTGCCTTCTTATATCAATTTTTTCATTTTTTACATTTCCTATTTCTATGATGTTCTTGAATTATTGAACACAACCCTAACTCAATTTATATTTACGTGAAATCTCTATTTTGGCTTCACGAAATCGCTGCCTAATAAATTTTGCGCCGAATAAGCTCTAGTTTAGATTTTTTAACGTTCAATGCCTCAAATGGAAGCTAAAATTCTCAAGATCACTATTGTGAACTAATAAATTAATAAATTCATTTTTCTATCTCCTGCCAAAGTTGAAGTTTAGGCATAAAATTTCTTGATAATCGGAATTTCTGTTATCTTCCTCACGTAATAATTGAATACCCATGATGCAAAATTACTTCAGCTATACCTCATCCAACGCATAATTTAATGAGCTATTTCAAGGCTAATAATAAGAAGATCATCCGGTTATTAGCGGTCCGATACTATCAGCCTGTATTTTATATTTCGACACGCAAAATTTCTTACAGATGCCAATATTGTAACTAATTGTACTTACATTTAAGGTCAAGCAAGGTTGTGAATTTCAGGAGTAAAAACCCAACGACGATGTTCATTTTTTCCAGATATAGATGCTTTCTTCGCTGCTATATATACTAATCACTATTTTATTACTTAGCCTCCTTCGTTTATTTGCTATGATTTATTACTTATAGGAACAGAAGTTTCAGAGTCAAATCATACTGGTTCACATACCTAATCTTTTATTGCTCTATGAGTCACAGTTATATCGGCGAAGATAGAAAAAACAAAAAATTATCTTTGTATGCCTGTCAAGGAACAGCTTACTTACTTTAACCAATTGACCTCGAAGTTACTTTTTAGGAAAATGTCGGACACTAGTTCATTAACTTGGTAATTTTAGCAAGTCTAAAAATCACCAATGCGAAATAGTAAAACATTCTTAAGACTCTTTAAAAGTATTTGCCTTTGTGAACTCCGGAAAAAAAGAAATAATAGTCTTCTGAATCTGGTTGACCTTTTTTTACTCAAATTCATTTTGCTTTAATTTATATTTTTAATATTTCGAATAGAAAATTTCAGTTTTTTCTACATTATTGAATAGATTTTAGAAAACATCTTTTGTCTTTTCTGTAAAAGCCATCAAATCTGGATCAGCTTCTTTTCACTAACATCCTCCATTCACTGATACCAATCAGTTGAAATTATAGCTGAATGAACTATAGTGACCGACCTTCTGTATTGTAATCATTATTCTTATTTTCAACAGCAAGTGAGCAAAAGGATTGAATTCAGAAACGTTTTTTACAGTTTTTCAAAAACGAAAGTCGTGAGAGAAGAACTGTGCAAGCTTCTATATGCTGCTCATCGTAAAGCTTATCCTGAGAAAAGTGAAACAGCTACAAAAAATACAGTTAACAGATTGTGGGTGGAATTAAAGGAAAAAGGAAAGCGATGATTTTGAAGATTTATCTACACTTGTTGAAAAGAAAATCTTATGTTTCAAGCGTTTGGGCAAGTCCTAAAGACTAATGCGCCTTGATTAAAATATTTTATATCAACAAATACTGATGAACAGAATAATGATAGAGTTAAGCAACATATGAATACATCTGCAGTCACAAGTGTCAGTTCAATGATTCCTAATGCGAATATTGTAGCTACAGGTGACGATGAAAATGAAAAGAATCTGTGCGAAATTAAAGAGACGAATTCCACTTCTGTGAACAAGATTCCAAAAAAACCTGCGCAGAAATAGCTAAGAAACAAAATTAGGATTGAGAAAAGAAAGATTGTGGATATCACTCAAGAACAAGATTCTGGATTAGATACTGATGCCGATGCTAAAGACCTGAAAAAATTAAGAGCCTCATTGCTTTCAGAAAAGAGACCTTAAAATCAAGAAACAAGATTCTATCCGTCAGAAAAAACGCAGAGAAGCTAAGAAGCGTTTTATTTTGAGTGTATGCGAGGTTCACCCTGAATGTGCGAAGAAACTCAAGATTTGGTAAAAATCAGGCAAACCTCGTTTAGAAGAAGACCCAAAAAATTCATTGAAAACTAACTTGGGTGTGGCTATTTTTGGTGGAGCTGTAGACAACATCCGGATACTGATTTTTGTAAAGTAAGTATTAGAGTTTTGAAAACGGTAGCATCGATTCTCGGTCCCGGTGATATTTGTTTTTTATCTCAAGATGTCAAGGCACATATTCCTATTGGAATGACGGCAGCTCATAAGCAGGCTCAATTACTCATACATTTGGAGTATAAAGTGACCCTTCCTGAGCATGATTGGGTTATCGCTGAAAAACACAAGCTAATTCCTTCTTTACATCCAGGAATTGTTATAAAATCATATGAAAATGATGAACCTGATGTTGTTACACACTCTGGTCTGACATATATAACCATTCGCAGCAGTAAACACTCATATTCAACGGCTATATCCCATTCTATAGATTTACACAGAAATTTAGAGTTACTAAACTTTGACTCAATTATAAAAATTCCTGAAGGATCTATACAGCCTATTATAATTTTTACAGTTGATGGTGGTCCTGATGAAAATCCGCGATACCCCAAAGTTATTGCGAATGGCAATAAACATTTTATAGATTTTAATTTGGATGCCCTATTGATTGCAACAAACGCATCCGGAAGAAGTGCTTACAAGAGCGTGGTGCGGCGAATGGCTCCACTGAACAAGGAACTTTTGGGTATCATATCATTACATAATCACTTTGGATCTCATCTGAATGAGAAAAATGAAACTGTGGATTCAGATCTAGAGACGCAAAATTTTAGATACACAGGTGATTTACTTCTGAAAATAACAGTGTTGCAGGTGATCCCAAGAAGCATGATACGGAAAAAGTAGCTGCTGTTAAAGGCTATGCGTGGCATCCACAATGGAGAGATGACATTAGATAATCTGAAATGATATAGAATGGGAGCAGTTTCCCAGAAATAATAAAGACCAAGGTCTATTCGGATTCAAACAGACACTGGAGAAGCTTAAAGCAAGAAAACTATTGGGCGAAAAGAATCTACGACTTCAATGGAGCCAGGGTGAATCTGTAATAATCCAGTCGAAGATGAATACATCACCCCGAAACTCTATGGGAGTTATTTTGGAAACGAATGAAAATGTTTACAAGGAACACTACCGGACGCTCAAGGTATACTATCAAAACTCTCCAGGTTTGAATTCAAAGGTTATGAATGTTATATTAGTCTTAGATTGATATACTACTGATATCTTTTCACTGCCTGAAGATTGGTTAAAACCTAACGCAAATTTAAATGAACTCTTCCACAACAATCAATTCGTATGTTACAGGCAGGATAGGAAAATTACAATAACGCACAATAATTCCCACACACATATCTCTTATTGTAAAGTTAGTTGAATTTAAAACCTTTTACAAAGCATTAGAGGAAGGAAATGAGTTATGTGATAGAACACTAAAAATTACTAGTGAATATAATGTTGGAAATATTTTAAGTGACTCTGTGGGTTCTTTAAGCTATACAAAGGCAGATTTGATCTCATATTTCTTATTTATGGTTGATCTACATCAATGTAATTACATTCTGAACTGTAAAGGGCAATGCATGGATTTGATTTTCATTAATTGTCATAAACCAGAGGTATGGGCCGCTAAACCAATGGTGCCTGAGGATGCATACGATTCAGCTCTGAGAATAATTGTAACTTTTTACAATGCTAAGGAAACGCAAACAAACTCGATACCTAACAAACAAAGATATAACTAGATAGCATGATATGATCAGTAAACATTTGATTAACCGGAAATACTATAGTAAATAATGTGAAGAAGACATCGAGGCTGCCTGGAACAATATACGATAATGATGCAAAATTACATAAATCAGATACTATTGTTAACGCACAAGCTTCTTGTTTGAATACTGTATATAACTCAACATCGCATACTGATTTCGGCCATCAAACAGATAAAATTAAATGTCTACTAGGAATTGAATCAAAAATTAATACGGTTGATGTAGGATTAGCCTTAGCCGCTCTGCCAAATGAAAACACATCCGGTACAGACTTAATACCTATAGTTTTCTGATCAAAAATTGCGCAAATAAAAAAAATAATCTTATGCTATCTAAGCTCCTGGAGAGAAACTAGAGAATGTTCTGTATTTAAAAGTGGCGATTCTGCAAAAGTAGAAAATTACAAGCCTCTTTTTATAACAAACAACTTCTCCAAGGTCTTCAAAACCTTTCGTGCTAACTACGTATCAAGCGCTCTGAAATCTAAAGTCAATCAAAAGCAAGACAGGTTCATGCAAAGTAGATCCATCACCACCAATTCATTATTAATGACCCAGTTGGCAACAAAAGCCTAGGAGGAGGGGTTTTATGTGGATGTTATCTATCTTGATATGTTCAAAGCCTTTGACACTCACAATCAATCGATCTTAGTGCATAAGCTTGAAAGGTTGAACTAAGTACATAAGTACCACTAGGAATGAAAAGAAATTATTGTGTGTAGACGATGTAAAAATAACGTAACGAAATAAGAAATGTTAAAAACTGCGTTGAGCCGCAAAATTATTTGGAAGAGTTTATCAATTGGCTTAAGAATTTAGACCAAGGTAAAACTGATGAAGGTGGTTGTCAAACTGTTTGGTTTTACTATACCTGTCACCGCTTAAATTATCAAGAATTTTTGCAAAATGTAGTGACCTTTTTAACACAACTATGTTAAAAAAGAATTTATAAGACTTATGTTGCGGGTTCACAGGATCTGTAAGCAATTAAATCTATTTTGGTAATACAGCTGCGATAAATTAAATATGTTAAAGACACCGACGAGTCAAGTTGCTAAAATAGTAGAAGAATACAGCTTAGTAGCTAGAAACGATCTGACATTATCATTTAAAAAAATCAGTGGGAAAGTAAAAACGAAACAAATAAAATTGTATTAAGTAGAGAATCTGCGTCAAAAATTCTCTGAGTGCGCTCAATTAGGGCCTGATAGAAACCCCTAGGCCAGGTATCAAGTCAATATTCTTGTTTATTCATTCCGGAAGTATACCCGAACATAATATTTTTATTTTACTTTCCCTGTTCAACAAATACAAAATCGATTAAATAGTGCTTCCATTCGTAAATTTAATATAATATATTATAATTTTTATATCAACATGATCATTTTTATCAAATCTGAATAGTTCCGTGAAGTTGGATACTGATACTCTATCCGAAGTTTTTGGATGGAATGATTTCGGTAGGGTTAGAAGAGAATTAGGAACTATTAAGTATCAAGCTTTAATAATCCAGTTTATGCAACGCCCGTTTTCATTATTAAAAAAGCGTGAAATTTTTCCTTGTGACGTGAAAGAAATAGAATTTTATTTTGAAGATCTTTGAAAGGTGTAAAGCTTGCAAATAAATGAACGTTATTGCCTAATGTTACAGTGATGCTTAGCGGTTCAATACTAGCAACAAGGGTAGGGCAGTTATTCTCTGCGAGTTATGTAGTCCAAGCATCTCCATTTGGCGTTATTACATAAGCGATGTATTTACCCTGTTCTGGGTTGTAAGGTCAGTCAGGATGTACTGGAAGTCGGAACCGTTTCAGAATTCCAGTATAATCAGAATGATCCGACAATAGTAAAGTAACAAGGCCATTTTCTGAAATGTAATCTGAAGAAACAAAATTGTGAACGCTTTAATGATAACCAGGTGCGCGAAGTGGATTGTTGTTGCTAGCTATTGCTTGACTTTCAACTGGGAGAGTGAGTGGTTGAAGTGGCTTAATGGGTGGTATAAGTGGGTGACTAGGATGAAGTGGGAACAAATTGTATATAGTAGGAAGACGCCATCCGATTCGACGTGACGTTTCAATTCCAGGTACTTCCAGTTGATTTCTGTGGCTATGTTCTGCTTGATTTTCAAGTGAAGGAGTGTGTGGCTGAAGTTGAGGAAAAAAATTATATGCAGTAGGAGAAGGACGCTTTTCTCATGCACATGGCGTTTCACCTTCAGAGCCTTTGGCATCTAATTTCGTAAAAAGAAAACAAGTTAGTTATTTCAAAGGGTAAAGGTAACGATAACGCGTTACAATTTTCAGATAACACTATACAAATTGATGCACAGTACTGTATGCATGATATAATTTTTTAATGCTTACATTAAATGCCTCAGTGACAAAAATTTTTTTTAGAAGTCAAAAACATTTCCCTTAAATTTCGTTTGAAAAACTGGTTAAAGGAGGTGCAAAAAAGGGGCTTCGCGCATACATTTCCACGAAGCAGGAAGCCCTTATATGCGCTTGTGCCAACTATCATACTTTTTGAAATACTTTCTATAAAGAACGAGACGTATTACCTGGTTTTGGGAGCACTAAAGTGCGTAAAAATATAGTAGGATATAGTGGGATAGGATCGGATTTTATAAAATCAGAAAAGATCGTGCATGATCGGATATAGTATGAAATGACGAAGTAGCATTGGATACGATCGAATAGACTTGGATACGATCCGATATGATTGGGTAGGACTGGATTGGATTGGGTATGATATAATCTAATGAAAAAGAATATGATCCTACAGGCTCATTTATAATAATATAGGATAGAAGCGGATATGGTATTATCGGATCATACAGGATTAGATAGGATCGCATTCGAGCTAATAGGTTCAGACCTTCTAGGGTATGATATAATCGAATATGATTGGATATGATCGAATAGTCTCGGATATAATAGAATAGGATAGAAATGTATATGATAGTCATGTCGGCCCTCCTGCAGTGCATTGCAGTGGACGGCCTTCTTGATAGGCTAAATAAGGAGGGGTAATTTACCCAGGGATACAAGTGTGACTTCATAATCCTAGTCAGAAGGGCTCATCAGGAAACGTATATGGGTCTTACAAGATTAGTGCTGGGCATTATAGAGCTTTACTGGGATAGCTCAGGGCTCACGGTAAAACCGGAAAATACAAGCGAAATCATTTTCATGAGAAAGTACAAATTCTCAAAACCTGACGTCTCTGCAGTTCATTGTGAGAGGCTGATGATCTCAGACTCGGTTAAATAGCTGAGAGTTATCCTAGTTGACAAATTGAACTAGGCGAACGATCATGAAAACTAATAGAGGAAGTTTTTTATTAGGTTTTTGATGTGCAGAAGAGCTTTCGGTTCGGCATGGGATCTAGGGCCAAAAATGCTATAATGTCTCTACTCCACTGTCCTTAAACCAAGGCAGGAGTCTGATGGCCACAAGTGAAACTTAAGACGATGCAGGACAGGCTGCGATGATTATGAACGCCAGCGTTTAGGAGTGTGACGGAAGTAAAGAAGACTACGCCTACGGTGTCGACATGCTCTCTAAAGAGCCTTTACACGTTGCAATAACCTACGCGACGGCTCATACGATGGGCCGCCTGGCAAAAGCAAAGAGATGGACTTGGAGGACTAGAATTAATGGACTTCCAAGTAACATCAGCACACTGCTAATTATACAAAAGAGACAGCACAAAACAACAAAACGCTTCACATTACCAAGATTGTCCGCTTCTCCAAGTACATCGCAAAGCAGTCGATCTACACGTTTCAAATCGGATGGAAGCTCTGCTCAAAAAGTCAGTCTATCTACATATGTCAAATCAGGCGGTAACTCTGCCCCAAAGCTCTTCAGGAGAATTTTCAAATTAGATATTGCGTACGAGATAGACTCCGATCATTTGAAACCCTTTTCCAGTAGTCATCATAAAATCGTAGATGATAAAATAGAATCAGTTCAGTCTTCAGTTTTAGTGCTTCGGAAATTCAATCGAACTGATGTCGATTAGATCTTCAATTCCCTTGAAGGAAGTGAAACTCCTTCCATGAAAATCCTTTTGACAAATTCCATTGTCAACCATCATCATCACCATCATCATCACCATCTTAAAATTATTGACTTTTGTTTTTGATCGACATTCTTTCTGAGTATCGACTCCGATCAAATTTTTTCTCAAATTTTCAAATCGGTATCTGGAATATTTTCCGATGTATCGATTTTGTTATGTTAAAATCCTTGACTTTTCTTTTTGCTGATAAAATTTCTAAATATCGATTTTTATGGGATTTTCGCGAGAAAAACGAATCTGAGATTTTCAAATAAATATCTAGAATATTTTTCGAGATATCGACTTTTTTCTGTTAAATTAAATAATGGAATGATACAGGTCTCACTTGGATCCACTTCCAACGCCTTGTAGGGGCGGGAAGGCACCCCTGTGACTGGTCACAGAAATAATGTAAGACGACACCCCTACCTCTTTTCCACCGGTCAGAAATATTTTAAAATTATCATCAGGATTAGAGTCAGAATCAAGTTCTTCTTCATCATCCTCATCGCTGAATTATAGAATTAACTTTT
>JAABKJ010003454.1:0-25974 GCA_011634705.1 Andricus grossulariae | reverse complement strand
ATCCATTTTTCCAGAGGTAGGCACGTTGATTTCGCAATGATTGAATCGAAACGTGCTGAAGCTCTGGGTGTTTCTGGAACGATTTTGGTCAATTTAATTAGAGAAAGGAAGTTGATTCGTATAATTTCTAAGTCAAAGCACTAACAATTAAATAATTTTATTTTCAATTGAGGAATCAAGAAATTGAGTGATTTTCAGATTAAATTTAGAAAATAGCACAATGTCAAAAGGCTAAAACTTGAATATTTTAAGATTTACATTTTTTTTGGAATTAAAAATTTGGAAACTTTTGAATTTGAATAATTTTAAATTCAAAGCGATTAATATTTTAAATGTAATATTGAAAACTGAACTATTGAATCTTTCAAAGTCAAAGCTTCTCATTATTCTAGAATGTTAAAATTGGTATTACATAATAAAATTATAATTTAATATTAAAATTGATTACGCAGATTTTCTGAAATAAGAAGAATGAATTGATTTATTCTAAAGAAAAAACTTTCGAAATGAACAGTAATTTTAAATGAGGAACATTCAAAATGAAAAAATTTCTAGTCTGGAACATTGAAACTGAAGCGAATGCGAACATCATTTAAAACTGGAAAAAAATTTAATCACCAAAAATCGTGATATTAAAACCTTTTGATACGTAAACTTCCTAAAATTACAATAATTTGAAGTAAATTTAAATTACTTGAAAACTAATAATTTTCAAATTTCTAATTATACTTTCCAAAATTTAACGAATTAAATTATAATTGGAAATTCAAACCTGTGTAAGGAAAAATGAAAAATTCAGCGTTCAAAAAGTAAATTCAGAAATCCTATCCTAAAATCATGAACATTTAAAATTACCGAAATTATTCATTTATTGATGTATCAATTTCAGATATAGTTTAATTTTTACGTTTTTTGATTTTCATCTTCATTTCTTAATTTTCAGCATAAAGAATACAAAACAAGATTGCTATTCTCTGATTCCATTTTTTTGAAATTTTACAATTTGAAGCTTTTTAATTTGAAATTGCTTTATATTTAAATCTAAAATCATTAAATTCAAAACTGACTATCAAGGCTTTTAACACGAAAGTTTGAATTATTTAATATCGGAATGGTCCTGACATTTTATATATTTGAAACTATAATATTGTTAAATTTAAAATTCAAAACTATAATTTTACATTAAAATTTAAAGTTAATTTTATTTTATGTAAGAGGTCCGGTTTCGGGTTTGGGTTCCTGCCCCGCGTCAAATGTCTGTTTAATCCGTGGATCCGGGACCACTCGTTCATCCCGTTATCTCCCCGAACACTATTTGACCACTTCCATTGGTACCAAAAGTACGTATATGTACTACTCCTTGAGCGTATCGATGTTTGAGGGTATTGGGCACCAGTAAGTGCCTTTTTATATTTTGAAATAGTGTGTATTTTTATTCTTTTTTCAATGTTGAATCTTCCTTATCCAAAATTTTCATTTTCAGAGTGGATTCGTTCATCCCAACACCATGGATCCCGGCTTTCACCACCCTATGCGTTTCCGCCGGGGTCTGGATAAGCCAGGAACGAGCAATTTTTTTGATATGTTATTTTCTTTTTCCTTTAAATATCTGTCTGGCTAATAAAAAATTAATTAAAATAAGATTTTAATTTCCGATTTAATTTATATACTTTCAGCGACTTCAATTCCCTGCCAAGTACGCCGCCCAATGTATGCTACACCCCGGAAGACAGAAGCCTCGTATTAATTTCCATGCAGGAGCATTACACCAACCCGTTTTGAGAAGGAGTCATCACGAATAGGTGGGACCTGGTAAGTTCATAAAAATGTTCTTATCTTTATTCTGGTGTCTCTTTTCTTAAATTATGATATCTAAACGATTTTACGTAGTAACTAATAGGGTTTTTCTTTTTCATTTCCGCTTTGAAGAGGACGGTGGGGAAGGCGCCTTCTCTTTGGATCTCGGTGGCACCCGAACTGTGTGTCCTAGGGGTAGGGGGTGAGGGGGGAGTGATAGTGGAGAATAGTCTTAATTTATATTTTATTTTCATTTATTTATTTTTATCGTTACTCATATTATTAATTATATTTTTGGGTTTAGTAATTTTTTTATTATTCATAAATAGATTTTTTCACTTAAATTCAACTCATGTTTGGCGGAGGTGAAAATCGAAGTGGGTCTGCTTAGTTTTAATGATTTTCTTTCGCAATTAAACTTGCATAATTTTAAAATTTAGAATCATACAGCCCTATCCATTTGGGTTTCCTTTCTTCGCCATATTTTACTGTCCTTTTTCAAAAATAAACATTTCCCTCCTTTCTATCCTGCATGCGGTAGCGACCATTTGTTTATTTATCTGCATTCTTATTGTTATCTTCATTTGAAAAAAATAATTTTTTTCATCGAAAGTAGCTTATGTCTGCTATCAGGGGTCTTCCATGAACCACATGGTATCTTTATGGGGGGGGGGGGGTTCCACAAAAGGCGACGATGGACCACATGGGGGCATGGGGGAGGGGTCTGAGTTCGAGCCACGTGGTTTTACACCACTTAGGTTTTAAAAAAAAAAAAATTTGTATCAGTGGCTATGCCATTTGTTGACTCAAATTATTCTTAAAAAGAATAAATAATAAATGAACCTCATAATTTTTTGTTTTCTTTTCGTTTCACAAAAAATTTAAAAAACCACGTGGAACCCTAGAGAAGGAGGGGGGAGGGCGACGAGAATGCCACGGTGGACCACATGGGGGAGAGTGTGGTCAGAAAATGGCAAAAATTGGGCCACGTGGTTTATGGAAGACCCCGTATTGGCACTCATCAATTACCATTTTAATCATTTAATCAAGCAGGTTGTAAACTTTGGATCGGTATTTTTATTGTAGCCGACTTTTGTTTCAACGCGAGTGCTGTTGACTTTACGATAATAGAAGACATATTCTATTTGATAACCTGTTGTGCATCTAGGCTGCCAGGCGAGGTAGAGGGCACCAACGCTTTCGCGTTGTTCTAGGGTGATTTTTCAGTTGTTGGAGTCAGTCTCCTGAAGAATTCTTTCATGTTTTGCTGATTTGATCAAAGAGCAGCAATTCCGCTTGGATAGAACTGCCAAAATATATCTTATTTTGGTTAATTCGTGATTTTTGCTGTAAACTCAGTTCGTAAAGTTGGTGTTCCAATTCACCTAAGGTTTTTTCATTTTTAATTAATTGTATTTCTTCAGAGGCTATTCCTCTTGGGGGGTTATCACTTATTTCTCTTAAATAATTTTGATTTTGATCTTGAACAATCAAGGAAGACATTTTGCTCGAATTTAGGTAGGTCCAATTAGGTAAGACGTCGGACTTTATCCTCACGTCGCATATTCTTAACGAGTCCATTGAGGGTTGGGTCAACAGGTGACTTTCGCAGGACGGGCGCTTTGAGGTTTCAAAAATCTTTAAGTTGACATTAAAAATATATTTACTTCCATGCTGTTTGCACGTTTTTAGCTCCTCTGATTTTAATAGCGTATATGTTATTTGTGAATTTTCCATTGCTATGTAATTATATTTAGTATGGATGTAAGCTCTACCTGTTCCGTTTTTCAGAACCGATTGGATTACCGGCAATGGATGCATTTGGTAAGTCGAAAAGTCGGTTCGGTCTAACATAGGTATGTCCATCACTATTCTCATGGATCCATTTTTACAGAGTATGGTAACCTTTACGAGAGTGACGAGTTCCTCAACATTCACTTGTGGACCAGGGATGGGAAAATCTAAGTTTACTGCGTGATCTGGTATGTTTCTGAAGATGGGTTCCAATTGCTCTGGAGTCAGGAGTGATGGATGTAGTTCTCCTTTTTTTGCTGAATGAATAACTTCCAGTAGTTCATGTGATGACCAGATGTTCCCCTCCTTTTTAAATATATTTCCTCTAATTGAGGTATCACAACATGTGCTTGCTTTTCCATTAGGCGAGAAATGTTGGCAGCCAAGTGATTAATTTCACCGTTTTCAGTCTCAATCTGCTACTCATCATCATAGGTCAGGAAACCTGCGAATGGACCCACGATGCCTCGTAGGAAACCCAACATCAGCGTTGTTCTTCGTCTTCCCAGTCCTGGTAGCATGGAATTAGGATAATGTTTTCCCACGAGTTTACTTAGGTCCTCCATTTCTTGTTTTAATCTGGTCTTTAATCTTTCGGCAGTGTGGAATTTGAAATCGAGATGGTATTCTTGGATAGCACAGGTGCAATCATACTCCTTAAATGATTTACAATAAGTAGGTAAGTTTTTGAAACGTAATTGATACGCATTCAGTGCCTGATGTAATTTTTTACATCCAACAAGACTAAAATTCGCCACGTCCTAGTAGTGCGTCTCATTTCCGTTACATATTCGTAGTAGATTCCGGCGCTTGAATTGAAAGTGGTAATTTGTACCCTCGTTCCGTCAGCATCCTGTTGAGTGGAAAGGAGAGGAAAGAGTGACAACCAGAATCCCAGATACTTCATGCTTCCTCGCAGATTACTTACAAATTAATTATATTAGAGGCAGAATTAAATATTGGCGAAGTTGAACGGGCGTCCCTGAAATCTGGATTTACTGCTTAATTGTTGCATAACATTTTTTATGGCATGGGGCTCACCTTTAACTTCAGCTCTCCTCTGCACATAGCAGTGAAAATTTCTTTCAAGAGTAAGTTACCAGAAGCTTGGCTGCATGATTAGTGAAGCGCTTTCCGCTTTCCGTTTCTAAAGTCACGTTTTTGTGAGGTGTGAAACCCACAATAGTATAGGAACCATGTGCTCGTCTATCAAATTTACCCTTTCTAGCAAGTCCTCTTATCGTAGATTTCAATAGATCGAAGCTTAGCCCTAATTAAATCATTAGCGGCGAGCTTCTGGATTTCTGAAACTCATACAATTAAATCACGTAGGTTAACTCCATGGGTTTGGAGCTCTTCACCTTGAGCAAAAGAGCTTGGCGCCCTAGCTACTCGTCCGAATACTAACTCATAAGGAGTGAAGTTAGTGGCTTCATGCACCGCGGTGTTACAGGTGAACATGGTGAAAGGAAGCAATTGATCCCAATCGTCATAGTTGGTCGCATAGTGCTTAATATAGTCAGTGAGGACTATAGGACTCCGTTCTAGAGACCCGTTAGTTTGAAGTCAGTACCCTGAATTGGTCAATCGGTTAACCTGGAAAAGGTTTTCAAGTTTCTTCATTACTTAACTGATGAAATTTCCTCTTCTACCTGTCAGGATGAATCTTGGTGCTCCATATTGAAATAATAAGTTGGTAGCTACTGCGTGAGCAATAGCAGTTGTCTTTAGATCGGGGATCGGCATGGCAATACAATATTTATTGAAATTGTCTTGGATAGTGAGAGTATGGCGATTGCCATTGGGCCAGCGCGGGTATCCGTTATTATCATTAGCGCTCGAGTTCGCGCACGTACTAGTTTTTGTTGGAGGCAGCTTTTGCACCTTTGAATATAATCAGCGACGTCTTCACGAAGCCCCGGTCAGGAATACCTTTCCCTAATTATTTTGCAGATTTTTGTTATTCCTTCATGGCCTCCTATAAGGCTACCATGATATTCAGAGATAATATTTGGACGCAATTCATTTGGTAGGACTTCTATCCTTCCATGACACAATGTAATGGAGATAACCTCGTCACTTGGGATTATTTTGCACAAAACCTCCGACACTTTATTTTTAGGAAGTGAGCCCAACAACTCTCCTGAATTTTCCATGCGATATGTAATTTTCTTATCCCGTTTTAAAGCTATTAGAAGGTTTTGTAATCCACGTGCAACTTCATCCTAGTCGAGTTCATCGTTGTGATTTTCCTTTATCAGGATTGAGTAAGTTTTGTGTCGACCATGGGGAGTGGCTAGGACTTGACGTTTTTTAGATCTGCATTCCCAAAGGTCTTGTAGGACATGACGTACTGTAGCGATGAGAAGTTTGACAAATTTGACTCGTAGGTTCCCAATCCTCTGATATGAAATGCGCGTAGTTATCGCGCTTGTACATCAGTGGTTCCGTCCATTGATGTATGATTTTTTGAATTACATAATCATTTTCAACGGATTCGTCTTTATTCTTACAGTTTATTAGGGGATCAGGGAAATCAATATAGGGAACCTTTATGTCAGTCCCATAATTCAATGGGAGTGAACTTGACACGATGAGTTTCTTTACGGCTGCTTCTGCAGGTTGTAAGCGTCGTGGTTGAAGATTTTTTCTCCTTCCTGGAGCTCCAGTGTCGCTATTCGACATTTCTTTTGTCCTTCTGGATATAAATGGAGTGGACATTGGAGCTGGGAGATTTAAAGGCATGGGGGTAGGATACTAAGACTTTCTAGTTGGTTATGATTTGCTGGTCGGCGATTCAAATTCTTCTACTTGGTCTTTGAAATGTACTGTATACTTTCGGGCCACCCCGGATTTTAGTTCGGGCGACTGAGTCTCGGGTAACGTTTCTTCATTCATCTCACAAGTAGTGTTTTCAGATATCTTTGTACACTTTCTGCGAACTCGTTGTCATCATACTCTCCACATGGATCAAGCGAGTGCAGTGCTTCGAGTATTTCTTTGTCCTCCTCACCCTCTGAGACGTGTGTACGCTCTAAACCCTCCTGGTCCTAGAGCATGGATTCCGTATCGGTTGCCGACAAATAAATTCCAAGTTGGAGATAGATTTGTCGAACTAAGAGTATAATTTTATCATTCATCTTTTAAATCGCTCTTATTGAGTCCTTCGTGATCCTGTGTTAGGCTGGGATTCTTCGGTTCCTTATCATTTTCTTCTTCGCTGCTTTTGCTGTCGAATACTGGTGCAGGAGAATTTTACACAATTCGCTTAGATACTGAAACACCAGGTACCTCTTTATTTATTTCGGGTACCTCGGGCATGATAATAGATAATTCCCTGTCGGTTCCTTCTCGATCAAGTCGGTTGGCTTCTGTATTGTCCTCGTTCCCTTGGTGACTGGGCACATGATTCCATACCACCTCTAAAGGTTCAAGAGTTTTCTTTTGTTTTTCAAATTCTATTAGATTTTCGACTGGCTTATTGTCGTAAGTTTTCTCTTCGTTAGTCTCTCATTTTGGAATCCACTTGGTTGCGCTATCAATCACGAATTTTGAGTCCGTGTTTATTCGCAGCTTTCGAAGTCCGGCTTCATGAGCTGGGTGAGCGGCTTCTATGGACGCTTCCATTTCGGCGGCATTGTGGGTTCGTCAACCAATTGCGGCTCGAGATATGTTTGAAGGATGGTTATGTCCGAACCAGACTCCTATTCCAGCCTTGGAATCCTCACTTCCATTAAAAGTGCAGGCTCCATCTATGTATACGTTCACAAATGGCTCTGTGCTTGGCATAAACCAAGTACGCTGTGCGATTTTCGGAATATAGGCGGATCTGATCCTTCATAATATTCGCTTTCAGAGAAAGGGTGATCTGCTGACGAAGAATTAGTGTTCAAATTGGTTAATTTTTGCATATAAATCTGATTTATTCCTCTGTGGAGTTGTTGGAGTCGTTGTTGCTAATAATCTTGGTCGTTGCGAGGGTATCGTAGGTTGAATTGGATTGTACCTAGTTGGTTTAAAGGTAGTTTTGTTTAGTAACGATGGTTTTCTTTTCGCACTTGAATCCGTCGCGGTCATATCGCTACGTGCAGTACGTTTTAGAATGGAGACCGGAACCTTTGGGATTTTTGACATCAACAGGATCCTTATCCGTTTTTTACTCATTCATTCGAGTTGCGCGTTCTGGGATGGCTACAGGGTTCTCTGTTTTATTAGGATATTGATTTTCTTTCAGATTAATTGGTAATACTTTATATTAAATGGTTCTGTCGTGTATTACTAACACTCGAGTGAAGTTCTTATTTTCTTTTTTGCTTCATCCGCTGGAACAGGAGGCTCAGTGTAAAGCTTTTGACGCGGGGATATCTCTGGTTCATTGTCACCTACGGAGCTTTTCGATTCGCTAGAGCCTGAATCGTTATTCCCGAATTATTGATTTCCTGATAACGCCTCCACACCTCTATTAAGCTTGCCCTTCTTATACTCTAAAAAGTACTGATAATCTTGAAGTTGAACCTCCATTTAGAAGTCTCGTACCGGGGTTGTCCACATAGGATATCCAATGCACTGGCTCATGGTCGTAGGCTAGAATCAGTTCTCTACCGTAGAGGGACGGTCGAAAGTTTCCTACTGAGTCAAGCACGACTAAACATTCCTTTTCTGCCTTGTCGTAGTTCTACTCACCGTCACCCATAGTTTTTGAGAAATAGGCTAGGGCATATCCATATTTTACTTTTCTTGTGTAAGTACAGCACCTATTGCAAAGCCTGAAGCGTCCATAGTTAATTCAAGGATCTCCTTGAAACCCGGATACTGTAGTATCTCCCCCCATTGCAAAGGTTATATCTTTCTTTAGAATATCCAGTAAAAGTTTGGTTAATTTACCGTAATCTTTTATGAACCTTCTGTAGTAACCCGACATTCCTAAGAATTGTCGAAAGTTTTTCACTGTTTTAGGCGTTGGAAAGTTTTTGACAGCTTCTATTTTGGCCATATTAGGTCTCACACTATCACGTCCAATTATATGGTCAATGCTGAAGTTTTAGATCAGCTTTCCGAAGCCACTCAAATAGCCGCATAACCTTGACACCATGATCCTCTAGAGATTCTGATTGCATAATGTCATCGAGATAGATAAATGCTTCCGTTCCATGCATTCCAGTTAATACATTATCCATTAAGCGTTGGAATGTATCTGGGGCATTTTTAATGCCCATTGACAGACATAAATATTCTAAATGTCCTCTAGGCGTCGAAAAAACGGTTTTCATTCGATCCTGAGCGTTTGTTTCAATCTGGTAAAATCCACTTGTCAAATAAACGGGGGGCTCGGTGCGACCCCAGACCCCAGACCACGTTACTCTTTTCGGTTCCTCTTGGAATTTCTGTTAATATAACTTGTAAAAAAAGTAACAAAAAACTAAAAATTCGAGAAACCAACCAAAATGTCTTTATAGAAAATTTTCTAACAAGATGAAAATAACACAACACCTTTCCTACCGACCAAAGTCCCCCTATTCAATTCCTCTCCGTGCTTATGTTAAACACCTTGTCAAAAAAAACAACAAAAAAATCAACACTCGCGAAACCCAGAAAATATTATTTTGCACACTTTTTCGATTCCATTAAAAATTTCTGTTACAACACTTGTAACAAGATGAACAAAAAATTTAAAAAAAGAAACCCAGGAAATATGATTTATTTAAAATTTGTTACCAACATTTAGAAAAACACACATTTTCTAACTAAAAGTCGCCCATTTCGATTCCTCCAAGAATTTATGTTACCTAACTTGTCATAAAAGTAAAAAAAAACTGAAAACGCGGGAAACCGAACAAAATTCTTTCGTTGAAATTTGTTTAGCAAGATTAAAATAAGACCACAACTTTTATAACAACAAAAGTCACCCCCTTTCATTCCTTCAAGAATTTCGGTTACATACCTTGTAAAAAAACTAACACACAAAATTCGACACTCGCGAAACCCAGAAAATATTCTTCATTTGAAATTTATTGCCAACATTTAATAAAACAAAACACATTTTATAACAAGAAAAGTCACCCTCTTCGATTCCCCCAAGCATTTCTGATACAAAACTGTTGAAGAAAGTAACAAAAAACTGAAAACCCGACAAACCAACCAAAATTTCTTTGTTGAAAATTTTGTAGCAAGATTAAAATAAGATGAAAACTTTTCTAACAAAAAAGTCACCCACTTTCATTCCTTCAAGAATTTCTGTTACACACCTTGTAACAAAACTAACCAACAAAAATTCAATACTCGCGGAACCCTAAAAATATTTTTTATTTTAAATATATTGCAAAAATTTAATAAAAAAAAAACACGTTTTATAACAACAAAAGTCACCCTTTGCGATTCCTCCAAGAATTTATGTTACATAATTGTTGAAAAAAATAACAAAAAAACTGAAAACCCGGGAAACCCACCAATTTTCCTCCTTTGAAAATTGTTTAGCAAGATTAAACTAAGATGACAACTTTTCTGAAAACAAAATTCACCTTCTTTCATTCCTTGAAGAATTTCTATTACATAGCTTGTAACAAAACTAACAAACTAAAATTCAATACTCACAAAACCCAGAAAATATTCTTTATTTGAAATTTATTGCCCACATTTAATAAAACAAAACACATTTTCTAACAAAAAAGTCACACTTTTTCGATTCCTGCAAGAAGTTTTCTTGCATAACTTGTACCAAAAGTAACAAAAAAACTGAACATTCGAGAAACCCACCAGAATTCCTTTTTTTTTAAATTTTATAGCAAGATTAAAATAGCACAACACCTTTTCTAACAACAAAAGTGACCCTCTTCGATTCCATTCAGAATTTTTCGTGCACACCTTGTAACCGAACTAACTAACAAAAAATTCAACACTCGCGAAACCCATAAAATATTCTTTATTTGAGAATTTCTACTAACTTAAAGAAAAAAAACATTTTTCAACAAAAAAGCACAATTTTCGATTCTTCCAAAAATTTCTGTTACATAACTTTTGAAAAAGTACCAAAAAAACTGAAAATTCGAGTAACCCACCAAAATTCCTTCGTTGGAGATTTTTCAGCAAGATTAAAATAACACAACACCTTTTCTAACAATCAGTCACCTAAAAAACTGAACATTTACGAAACCTGGCATTTCTTCTTGGAAAATTCTTTTTCAAGATCTAAATGTCAAAACACATTTTATAGCAAAATAATGTCACTCTTTACGGTTCCTCTCAGAATTTCGGTTAGATAGATTTTAACAAAAGTAACAATAAAAACTTGAAATTCGAGGAACCCAGGTAAATTCCTTTCTTAAAAATTTGTTAGCAAGATTAAAATAACACAACACCTTTTTTAACAACAAAAGTCATTCTTTTAGATTTCTCATTGAGTTTCTGTTACATAATTTGTAACAAAACTAACAGAAAATTGAACATTCGCGAAACCTAGCAAACTTGCTTTCTTAAAAATTTGTAAATAAGCCTAGCATAATATAACATCTTTACCAACAAAAATGTTCTCTTCTTGATTCATAGCAGAGTTTCTATTACATAACATGTAACGGAATGACAAAAAAATTGAACTTTTGCGAAACTCAGAAAAATTGCTTTCTTAAAAATTTTGTAAGCACGTCTAACATAAGATTACATGACTTGTAACAGAAGTAGCAACAAAATCTAAAAATGCGAGTAAACCACCAAACAAATTTTCTTGAATATCTCTTGGAAATATTAAAATAACAACACTTTTTTTACCTACAAAAGTCACCCTTTTCGATTCCTCTTAGAATTTCCGTTACATAACTTGTACCAAACCGAACAAAAAAGTTAACCTTCGCGCAATCTATAAATCTTTCTTTCTTCAGAATTCCTTTGCCCATCAGTGGTATTTCCCTAAGATTGAGTCAATTTTTCACTTAAGAGCCATTTATATCGCTAGCGAAAATTTTTTCAAACAAACATGGAAAAATTACATCATTAGTTAGGGGAGAACGGGGCACGGGCGGCGCACTAACAACGAGTGAATTTTTCAGCATCAATAGTATTTTTTACTCTGTCACAAAAAAGGAACAATTAAAATGAATGTTTATAAATGAAATTCAATTCAAATAAAAATTTAAAAAGACCGCGTTTAATTTGTAGAAATAAAAATAAGCATGCGTCAAAGTGGGGCACAGAAGGTCTCTGCGGGGCAGGCAATGTCATCCAGGTGGGGCACACATGGCGCGGTAAACTCGCGAATAAAAATGAGATCGATAAATTGTACTTTTTTAAATAGTTTTATAAAATATAAATGAATAAAATATAATATATTTTCTATTTAATAATTAACTTTGATTATTTTTTGTAAGTTTTATTATCACATTTGTTTTTATTTTACACAAGTTTTATTATAGCTAAAGAGATGAAATGTTAATATTTAAATGTGAGATGTAAAATTTAATAATAAAATATATAATTATGAACGAAGTTGTTTTAAAGATGACTTTAAGTTACGTACATTATGCAAATGGTAAATTATTATTTACGTACAATGGTTCATAGGTACCATCTTCTTTTGAAATAACCACATTTCCATTTACAATAGCAGCATTTATAAAATCATTAGAAGTGTTTCTTGCTAGAATTCCTGCTGAAATATATTTTTGAATTAAGTTCACTGGTTGAGTGTACTGGTAGTTCAAATTTGCAAGAGGTTGGCGCTGAATTGTTTGAACTTGGATAGGAGTAAAGGACTTGTCGACTACTTTTACACCTTTTGGAACTATTTCAATTTTCTTGATTTGTACCTTACACTTCATAAGTGTAGCTTTGGCTTTTGGCTCCCTTTTTATTTTTTTTATTTTTTCTGGAACTATTTTAATTTTCTTTTCTTCTACCTTAGATTTCTTAAGTGTAGCTTTGGCTTTTGGCTCCCTTTTTATTTTCTTAATTTTTTACGCCATTTCCAATTCTTCTTTGTAAGAGTCATCAGTTATGATAGCAGCGGTTCCTTGTCTTCTTTTTTTAGTTACAAGTGAAGTTTGTTTTACTGCTTCATTATTTAGTACTTGAGTACATTGAACGATGTCCTGGCTCGATTGAAGCAGCTCAGAAAAAGAATTGTTTGTAACAATTTCCTCAGTGAAAAGTTTTTGATTACCCTACAAATTTGCAAACAAATATTAATATCTGAAATATTTAGGCTTTATAAAAATATTTAGGTTTAATAAAAAAAATGTAACTTACAAATAAAGAAATAGAAGGTTTAGTAGCTTCTACTAAGTTTCTAACTATCGTTAGAGGAATTTTCACCAGTGGTACATCTGAATTTGAATTAATTACTGCGTTAGACTTATCATCGCTTGCAGAACTAGCGTCTAATACTAACTGTTGCATTTTTGTTTGCTTTGGCGTTGTAAAATTACTAATAATTTTCTTACATTCTTCAATGTGTTCTGTAATATAAAAAATTATTTTGTTTCAATTAATAGTCATATAAATAAATGCTTCAGTTCAGCATTAAAACATATGTGTATATACCTACCTTCATTTACAGATGATTCTAAAGATAAATTTGAATTACTTGCATCTTCAAAGTGATGATCAAAAATATGTATGTTAAAAGGCACAATGCCTGTTGCTTTAAAAGCATTTATCGCAGTCTCAACCTTTACTGCTTTTTGACAGGCTTTGCCGTATAATGAAAATATATTCTTCATTTGGACTAGACATCCATTGCGTTGAAATGCTTTCACTTTTTCAGCATAGCACACACTAAGTGGTTTCATAAAACCAACATCTAACGGCTACATTCTATGAGTGCAATGGGGAGGGAAACACAGGATAATCACTCCATTTTCTTTAGCCAATTTTGCAACCGCCAGATTCTTCACATGTGAATAATTTCCATCTCACAACAGCAGCTGAGGATTATCTGGTGAAACCTTTGAAAATTTTATAAGTTTAAAAAAAAATCAAGAAAGCTGTCTGCATTTACATGACTACTTTTATCCCACTCCGCCCATGAGTTTTCTGACTTTCCCTCAAGAAATAGTGGATTTGGCTTTACTCGTTGAAACACAAGCATTGGTGGCATGTTTACTTCACTCGCAGACATACAAATATCTGCAGTCACATTTTCCCCTCGCTCCGCACTAGTTTTTCCACCTACTTGCTTTCTTCCTTTTCTAGAAATCACTCTCACAGATGATTTAGGCACAGCAAATGTCAAAGTCTCATCAACGTTCCAGATGCTACTAGCATGGAGATTATACTTGTCTTGAATTTGCTTCAAAAGACAAAAATATTTGTCTACTGCTTCATTATTAAAGATGTTGGCCCTTACAGCTGAAGTATTCTGAGCTTTCATATTTGACAGCTTGTGCCTTTTCATAAAGCTCATCATCCAATCTTTTCCTGCCATTCCTATTTAGATTAAAAACATAAATAATGAAAATTTATAATTGTAAATATAAGACTAAGATTTATATAGTGTTCGTAGGTTATGTTACTTTATAGAAAGAAAATTATTTACCTGTTTCTTTATGAAACGGATGAGGAATCTTCAACTCCCGTACATAATCATAAGCCAATTTTCTCAACTCCTTCACTGAAAGAACCTGTAACCTGCTTTCCATGTCCACATTGTACGCGCATAAAGCTTTCTCTTGATCACCGGTAAATACTCTTTTTAAACCAGCTGATAAATATTGTAATACAAAATAAAGAAAAGTAAAATAGAATAGCAGTAAATTAATTTAAAACTTAACTTTTTCATTGGGAGGACTAGAGAAATGTTTAAAGTGGGATTGCAAAGTTGATCACCATTTGTTTCTACTTAAAATAACTTACAACTAGACAAATATTAACACCTGGTATGACATCCTAGCAATCACAGTACTGAAACGAAACTTGAGGCTAAAAATCAGCTGTTCTCTCTAAATACAGCTTAGAGCGGCGCGAGTGTGACATGTCGTGCCTCACCTTAGGGTGTTGATCTCTGCCCCATCTCGATACTTTTTTTATTTTTTAAATAACTATTTAACTACATGTTTGAGAGAAGTGATTGAAAAGAAAAATTAAAGTTCGAGTTTCAAACTTTACAATAGACCCAGTTTTAAGGACTATTGATACTTATTTTTCCTTTTCTTGAACGTTAGAAATTGGATGGCGCATCCGATTTTTATAATCCGAATTTCAATCACTGGAATTTCATTTAATTTTTTACAAAATAACAAATTTATTGGTTTCAAATACAACTATACATTTAGTAAATGCCAATAAAGAAGAAATTGAATTTTTTTAAATTGTTTTACAAGTTTTTAGAGGGGTGCTAGCTTATCCGCCCTGACGTCAGGGCCCCGCTTTCCGTTAGTATTCTGACCGAAAAAATGAATGCCTTTCGTAGAACTGAGGAAAAGTAAAAGAAGTTCAGAAAAGAAACAGATTTTTACTCACCTTAGCAATGATACGAAACGCCTTTGTGCAATGCGCAATAGCACCAAAACCTTTTATCCTTTTATCTATTTTTCAAGATCAATAAGAGTCACTGGAGTTAGAAATTAGTTACAATTTTCATGATTTGAAAAGAAAAAATAATGCACTACATTCAGTGGCATGATTTAAATTTCTGTTTCAAAAGTTTGTTGGGTTGTTTTTCCATCAAGGATTGAATGAGACAAGATTTCACTTTGACGAGAACCTCTGTCCTATTTTAAAAAAATCAATAAATGTCACAGAAATTAGAAATTATTTACACTTTTCATGATTTTCAACAAATAATGTAGTACTTGAGGTCGAATGATTGAAATTTATGTTTTATGCATTTTTGGGTAGTTTTTCGTTGAAGGAATACTTTGAAGAGGGTTCCCATTTAACAAAAAACTTTGATCCATTTTTAAAGAATGGCTTAATATCACAGAATTGACTGAGACACTCAAGCGTCTCTAGATTTTCAGGAAATATTGCACTAATTATGCTTACATGATTAAGGTTTCTGTTTCCAAAGCTTTTCGGTAGCTTTTGACCTGAAGCTGTTAAGATGTTAAGCCTGTTTTACTTTTCCTTAATTCTATAAAAGAGTAGATTATTTCCGCTGAAGTTTATACAAATGGGTCTAAAGTGAAAATTTAACTCTTTTTCGAAAAGATACCACTGATGGGCAAAGGAATTTTCAAGAAGAAAGTTTGCTAAGTTTCGCTAATATTGACATTTTTGGTTACTTTTCTTACACATTATGTAACAAAAACTCAAGGAGGAAAAGGAATAACTTTTGTTGTTTGGTAAGGTGTTGTGTTATTTTCATGTTACCAACATATTTTCAAGAAATAAATCTTTGTGGCTTTCGCGAACGTTTAGTTTGTTATTAGTTTTTTTTTTTAAGTCAGGAATCAAAAATTCTGAGATGAATCGAAAAGAATTATTTTTTTGTTTGGAAAATGTGTTTTGTTTTTGAAATCTTGCCAAAAAATTTTCAAGAAAAAAATTTTTCTGGGTTTTACCAATTTTCGTTCTTTTTGTTATTTTTGTTGCAAGATATGTCACATAAATTATGAAAGGAACCGAAAAAAGTAACTTTTTTGTTGTTAAAGGTGTTATGTTATGTTAGGCTTGCTTAACAATTTTCAATAAAGAAAGTTTGCTCGTTTTCGCAAATGTTTAGTTTCCTGTCAGCTTTTTTTACAAGTTATGTAACAGAGACTGTGTTAATCATAACAACCACTCATTCTAATTACTCCTAATCTACTTACATCCTAGAAAGATCGATGAAAGTTTATGTAAGATTCGTTGAAGGCGGGGCTCTTGCCTGCATCAAATTTCTAGAACCGTAGATATGTGATCTCTCAATTGATTCAAGTTTGCATAAGGACACAGGTTCTCTTTATCTAACTTTCTAGAAGCATCCATATTGGATGTAGTCTTTACCTACATTCGCGAAAGAACAATCGAAGTTTGTAGATATTTTGATACTGGGAATCTCGAAAGCAATAGCCCCTCCTAGAAAGTTGGATCGTTCTTTCACGAATGTGGATAAAGATTACATACAATAGGGCATCGCAGTATATGTATAAGGCTCTAGAGTTGAGTTCTACAACATTTAGGGTTGTTCAGTTAGGCTTCTATAAAGCATATGAATGTGCATAACATTTCAGTGGTATACAAGATTGCGCAGTTAAGTTTTGCAGTACATTGAGCTGCGCAGTGCACTTTTATAATACTTATGGATGCGCAGTAGACTTATAAGGCATATATAAATGCACACAACATTTAAGTGGCACACAAGGCTGCGCAGTAGTATTCTACAGTACATATAGCTGACCAGTGCACCTCTATGATAGTTATTAATTAATTAATTATTAATAGTTATTAAAAAATAAATATTATTAAAATTAATTGTAAATTGAATCGATGCGCAGAATATTTTAGTAGTACATAAGGCTGTGAAGTAAAGTTATGCAGAACATAGAGCTGCGCAGTGCACTCCAATGCCAGTTATGGATGCGCAGTAGACTTATAAGACAAATATAGATGCGCAGTACAGTTTGGTGACACAGAAGGCTGCGCAGTTGACTTCTAAGATACTTATGGATGCACAGTAGATTTGTGAATGTCAAGTAGGCTTCTTTGACACATGTGGATGCGCAGTATAGTTCGGTGATGCAAAAGGTTGCTCGGTGAACTTCTATGATGCATATGGATGTGCAGTATGTTTCTGTAGCACGCACTGATGCGCAGTATTATTTGACAGTATATAATTCTGTGTAGTGTAAATATATGTTACCTAAGATTGTGCAGTATACTTTTACGGCACATGAGGCTGTAAGGTACTGCTCCAACGGCTTCTAGAACACGGTTCTGTTCCTAGCTAAATGCTGGTAAAACAATGATCAACCATTCACCGACTGAAAATAAGGGTTTGTATCCATACTAAGACACCACCAGTCAATAAGTGGTTGCTGATAAAAGATGGCACTAGCATAAAGTCATTTTAATTTGCGGTAAATTATTAATTGCACGTGGAAAATATAAATTTGAGCAGGGGGTACCAATTTAAAAGTTTTACGAGGAGCAAAAAAGAATTTTCTCAGGCCTAGTGACGATTAGAAATTTGACGTTAGTTCCCCAGGTGACTTATCCAAAATATATTTACTACGTTTCTTGTTTGGATGGCTGTTTAAATTATATTGAAGAATAAACGTGATGAAAAAATATAAACACCAATTTTATCTAATCAATTCAATTAATTCAAGAGAGTTTAGGCTACCTAGAATGAATACCAAGAGATTTAAATTTGAATTCAACCCTAAGATGTTTGTAAAGTCCATCGCTGAAAGGGACAACAGCCAGCAATATTTTAGACTTTAAAAGCAATCTGACGATGTTTGTAAAGCACATCGCTGAAAGGTACAACAGCCTGCAATACATTGTATTTTGAAACCAACCCAACGTGGTCTATGAATATACAACGCCGTAAGAAACGATACTTAACAAATTTACTAAATGTATAGCAGCATCATCTATCAATAAATAATTTAAGTAGCTAATGATTTAAACTTTACTACTATTTAAAGAAACTAGAGTGCTGCCTAATCTTACTAAATGATACTTAACTAAGAGAACAGGTTTAAATAAATTTCGACATTTGATAACCTTTAATGTTTGTTTATTCAAGAACAAATACTTATCCTAAGTTCACAGTGTAAATTCTTCACTTAGTTTACCAAAATAATCTCTTAACGTAATTATTTAAATTAAACATAGTTAAATCAAAATTCATAATGGTCATGCTCGCTAAAATATTATGTTTCTTTCACGCAATATGTGGACAATTGCTTGACACTTGGGACTTTGTAATGAATGATAAGAGTTAATGTAAAATCGCAAAGCATGTACAAGTTCGTTAGGATCTGTATGAAGCATAATACAGAAGCAATCTTTACTTTGTTAAGAGCACGCCTTGAACATCAGTTCACTAAATTCATCTGAATCCTCCTCCTCCTCCTCCTCCTCCTCCTCCTCCTTCGTCTTCTTCTTCTCCTCCTTCTCCTTTTTATTGCAATCAAGATCATTATCAACAGCTTCATCATCATCATCATGTTACTCATCTTCTTCCAATTCTCGTTGATCCTCCTCCTTTTCATTTTCATCTCGATCTCCATTTTTCGCGTCCATATCATCCTGCTTTTTATCTTCCTTCTTTGTTTTCTTAGTCATAAAAGACATTTGCGCTTTGAGCCCTCCTGTAGTTTGGTCACTACTGAACTACTACTATTATCACTTTGTTCATTTCTGTTATTATTTCTTGTCGTTTCTTCAGATTCTGGCAACTTGAGAGAATTAAATTCATGGCAGTTACTTTCGTCATACCCATTCACGTTGACGGCAAGAGTTTTTACTTTCTGGTATGAGTTTCTCTGATGCCTCTTTGGAAATAGGCTTTTAGACAATCTTGACAAGGAGAAGTCATGTTGATGCTGCATAGGGTATGAATGGCATTATATCAATGATGTCATAGTTTATACAGTGGCAGTGGTGATGGTGGTGTAGGCGCTGCTGATGAACATGTAACTACCTCATTGCTATAAATAGAAATGTAGCGAAAGCAGTTCACACCGGCATTGATTGAGCTGCAGTCACATCAACACGGCTTTTAGCAAGCAGATGGAAACTCTACGTCAAATTGTTAAAACCAGTAATGCGATTCGACGGAAGCATCGAATGGTAACAAGGAGTAAAGTCTATAACGAAAGTATGCTAAATGAAACGTTCAAGCCTATAGTGATACCACTGCAGAGACTAGTAAACATTACTAAAGATTCTACCAATGAAAAAGTTAATCAAGTTTTGTCCGAATCAAAGTCTGAAATTAAGCAGTCACCTAAATAACTATAAAGAAATCCTCACCAACACAAACGCTCACAAGAAGCATTACAGTCCCTCGGAACCTATTCGTCTCAGCAATAATACCAAGTACAAAAACATTATTGCGAAATTTTTTCCACGCAAACGATACTCTTAAGGTGGTTTTTGACTATCCCAATGTCAGGTAGTGAAAAAAAAGCCTAAAAACAAACTATCCCTACTATGATGATCCTATTGAACTCTTTAATGATCTGCGTTTCCTCCTAACCTTACAGGCTGCAGGAAACGAGTATTATATCAATGAAATCCTCTTTATTATGGAGGAACTACACCAGTCAGGTTTTATGTACATACATTACGTAACTATACATCCACCACCACCACCACCACTTCCAACCAGAATTTAACTAGGAACAGAACCGTGTTATAGAAGCCGTTGAAGCAGTACCTTACAGCCTCATGTGCCGTAAAAGTGTACTGCACAACCTGAGGTAACATATATTTACACTAAACAGATTTATAGACTAGGAAATACTACTGCGCAACAGCTTGTGCTACAGAAACCTACTGCGTCTTACGAGCCATGGTAGGTAAATTTAATTTTAAGACTGATTTTCATTCAGTGTGAAATATTATTTTACACTGTATTAAAATCATGACTACAAAGCAGATACAAAGTCGCACCTCGCAAGGCGTGTAACCCTAGAGCTTGCGATAGGACCGATCATGTTGCATTCCTGAGCTCGAGACTGATTAGTCAGCGAGCTGGCTTCGAGCCAAAGGAATCATTTACATTAAAAATTTTAAATTGGACCACATGCGCATGATAAAAGGTCTCAGGAAAGAAATAGATTTCTGTTCAATCTTAAATAAAAACTTGGATGGAATTATGCGTGTAGCCCTACACAATGTATGCATGCGTGGATGTAAGAATGTCTAAATTTTATACAATGCGTACATAGAGTATAAATGAGTGAGCATTGTAAGTTATAGAGAATGACTAAAAAAGAGCGAGCGACACAATTTTATCCGCTCAAGGAAGAAGGAACATATTAAACACATGAGCATTCGTATACGCCACACACGCGAGCATCTTACTCACTCCTTTCTACGCCGAGGTATAGGCATCGGGTGTTCTCTGTCTCTTTCTTATTCGATAATACACGTGCGGCTTCGAGGCAATGTGTACCGGCCGAGCATAAGCTACCTTCCACTCCCTTTCTCTCTCTTTTCGATACATACATCTCACTGCCCGCCTCACTATTCTACTCTAGTGCGTTTTGACAGACCAACGCATGGATAGAAACGTCAAAACAAAGCCACGTGCTTCGTTCAGCCTATCAAAAAGGCCTCTTTATGCCCATAAATTATAGAACTTGAAAAAATTGGTGATAATTATGCGCTGACAATTAATCAAAAATTAATTATATTAACGAATAATTAACTGTATCAATTGCATCATATTAATAATTGGAAAAATTTAAAATTATGATCGAGTATGATAAATTCCAAAATCATATTCTAGTTAAAACCTCGAACCTGTAATCATATCCCTCTTGATTACAAATTTGATTGATTCACCATGAAATACTCGAAGCTCCAGAGCCCGAACGCTGACGAAGTTCCTGTCTCATATGCACTTAAGTAAGAAGACAATGCACATGGATTCTGCAAGTTATCAGAACCCCTCTTATGAACGGACGAGCTACATCTCATCAAAATCATCATCGCAGTCACAAGAGCAGCCTGGTAAAAACCAGAACTACTCTAGTTAGAGGGAACACCCCCGTCTCGCCCGTCCACATTAGCAACATTTAGTTTCCCTCATTTTAAGCTAGTCAAAATTTAGCAAGTCCACTGCACCTCCTATCCTATGCAGGAAAGGGTTAAATTCAATCGTTCGGACGTAAAGTAAAAATAATCTTCCTGCCGACGGCAGGCAGGACTGAGTTCAGTCTGTGCCGCGAACATGAAAAGGAAATAGAACTTATTATCGTTAGATAATAAGCGCACAAAATTTCAAATCTCGCCCAATCGATTTGGCTGAAAATTAAAAAAAAAAAAAAAGGAAAGCATTTGTTCCTTCTTGTTTGAGATTTCCGCTCAATCCCCAGCTGCAAATTCCTGTATAGGAACATCGAAGGATCCTGCACATGTTCCTGTACAGGAAACTGCACACGAACCTGTACAGGTAATCTTGACGGTTCCTGTGTAGGAATTTGGCGAAGGAAACTGTACATGATCCTGCAAAGGAACCTGTATACAAGGTAACATTTGAATCATCCTGTACAGGTTCCTATACAGAGTCAATTGGGGTGTGGGTTCATGTACAGGAACATGTTCAGGATCCTATGCATGAACCTGCGTGAAAACTAATCCGCGAAGGTTCGCTAGTTGCTTGGCTCTCTCGATGGTGAGTTGGATCTTTAAAGAAATAAAAGGAAGGCAACTTTATAGCTGTAAGCGACATGAGTTTTCATGATGGCTTTCTGCAAAGGACCCTATACGTATTTCTGTACAGGATCCTTCCAAAGGTTCCTTTGATGTCTTTCTGTGAGGGATCCTATACACGTTTCTATACAGGAACCTACACCTCAATTTTCTTCGCAATGGAACCTGAATAGAAAGCCGTGAAGGATCATTCAATTACCTGTACAGTTTCGTGTGCAGTTTCCTGTACAGAAACATATGCAGGATCCTCGGAGGTTCCTGTACAGGAATTTTCCGCTGGGTCACCAGCGGTAGTATGAGAAAATATCACTTAGTAAGCTGTATCGTTTTAATTACTCATTTGTACTGATGCCATTTATGATCACGAAATGTTTTGTTTGATGTAACACCAAATATATCCACATAAAAAGGAGACTCTCGTTTCTTCTGTCTATGAGAGACACCCCCCCCCCTCGTATCAGTAATTATAAAATAATTTAATACTAGTAACTTTTGTGACTATGCAAAAAGATCTTATATTTGTTATTATTCGTACGTGACACTGCGCATCCATATGTATCACAGAAGTCCACTGCGCAGCTTTGTGCACCATTAAACTATACTGCGCATCCACACGTGCCATAGAAGCCTACTTTACATTTACAAACTACTGCGCATCTATAAGTATCTTAGAAGTCAACTGCGCAGCCTTGTGTGCCACCAAACTGTACTGCGCATCTATATATGCCTTAAAAGTCTACTGCGCATCCATAAATATCATAAAAGTGCACTGCGCAGCTCTACGTACTGAAAAACTTCACTAAATGGTGTAGAACTCAACTCCGCAGCCTTATATATTGCGAAACCTTTTTGTATATAATCTTTATCCACATTCCAGAAAGAACGATTGCACTTTCTAGGAGGGGCTATTGCTTTCGAGATTCCGTGTATTGAAATATCTACAAACTTCGACTGTTTTTTCGAGAATGTAGGAAAAGATTACATCCAATATCGATGCTTCGAGAAAGTTTGATAAAGAGAACCTGTATCCTTATACAATCTTGAATCAATCGAGCATTCTAGAATTCAGGTAGAGATCACATATCGACGGATGCAGAAATCTGATACAGGCAAGAGCCCCGCGTACTACGAATCTTACAGAAACTTTCATCGATCTTTCTAGGATGTAAGTAAATTATGAGTAATTAGAATGAGCGGTTGTTATGAATAACTGCGTCGATGTCTCTAGAATTAGAACGCTAATCAGGACCTTTCGTCATATGTCAGACCTTCTAGAAATTTCGATGTATAGAAACTGTACTATATAGAAGTTGATAATATCAAATGATCTTTCCTGAAAAGCCGTTAGAGATTGCATACAAATTTTGATTGATCTTCTAAAAAGTTATACGACATAGAAAACTTTAAAAGTAAGGGCTTCGAAAATTTAAATCTTCTAAAAATTAATTCCCACAGCCATACGAAGAAATACTTTTTCCATGACAATTATAAATATCCTCCAAACTTAATAATTGCCATTAAGTGTTGGAAAGACTAATACTTTCGATGGCAAATTGAAGTTAAGAAAAAGTGATATTCACAAATCAAATAATAAAATTGTAGTTGCAATAAATAGCAGTTTGAATAACATAAGTTGCAAAAGTGGTTAGAAAAATTACCATTCTCAATAGGAAGGTGCAATGAGAGGAAAAACACTTGAATATAGAATGTTTGAAAATTCCCATTTAAAATAGAAAATTCAGTGCCGAACATCATATATGCCAATGTTTATGAGGATGATCAAATTGCTAAATCTCATAAGTTCGTTTCTAGCCAGCGCTGCTTTCTTCTAACACGATTTTTTTCTGTTTCCACTTACAATATAATATTAGTATCTATTGTATATATAGAACAGTGACTGTGGCATATTTTCCTATTTTCTCTAAGACAAATTAGAAACACGTAGAATGCACATAGCAAAAATGTCTTCCCTATTGTGTTTTGTAAACTTCACAGTCCTTTCTAGCGCTTACAGAAACATTCTTTTAGTATAAGTACAATTATTTTATCATTTACTATTATATTCCGATAAACTTAGTAACATCACAGTTTAATATTCACAATAGTTTTCTTGTTATAGTGACGCTATATCGCAGCTTGCTATTGTCTTATTGTAAAAAAAAATATATTAATATCAAATTTTACAATAAAAAGTTTATCTCTGTAGACAAGTGCTGTGTTTCAAAAACACTAAAGATGAAAGAAAAATTCAAATAGGATCATGTACATGAAAACATCTAGCTGGTTATCGAACAGTATTGAATTATTGAAACTATTAGCTTCGATTATTGCCGTTTTTATAACATATTGAACGCTTTAGTGCAAAATATGCGAATTTTAATTTATATATTTGTTTGTTTGCTTACTCCACACTTTTCTTCATACGTTAGTATCTTAGAGATAGAGAATGATTAATCGTGAGAGAATTTCTATCTTTTTACTTTGTGCAGGGAAGAAATAGTCTACACAATTGTGAAGAAGCTGTGATGTTGCAGTTTGCAACTCGCAAAAAGTAGATTTAAAATTCAAATTTTAACACAACCCAATTAATTCAGGAATCCTCCTTTTATTCTGAGTGACGAAAATGCTTATATTCTAAAAATATGTAATGTAAATTATGTCTCTTTTGATTCAGTAGCATTTATCTGTGAAGTGCGTATTAATTTCTATTGACTATGTACTTGTTATTGTCATTACCTTGATATAGTTTTGTACCCTACTGTCTATAAGTTTGACACTTTTTGTCACTGTTCTTAACAAATAAAAATATATATTTATCTCACTAATTTGAATTCTCTTATGTATTTTATTGTGATCTTTATTATTAGTACTTGTCATTTTATCACTATTTCGATGAGATCTGTTTAAATTCATATTGTCGGCAAAAAACCAAGTATTTCGATTTGAATATTTGAAGAAAATCTTGCCAAATATTTATTCGAACCTCCCACTCTACCATAAGGACTAAACTATTTGTTGTGTTTTTGGATCTCTCTGGATTTCTCTTTGATCAAATCGTCTATCGCTCTATCTTACCGTTTCTTATCGCTGTCGTTTCTTTTTTTTTTTAATTTGAGATATTCAGAGGTTTTCTTACGATTGCCTTCAGGAAGGCTGGCGCCCGGGCTATAGAAAATGATATCTTATTCTTATTTATGTTTGTGCAAGGCCTTAAGGGACCCAAAGTTATATTTTATCATCTTAGGAAAAAGGCTACGTTACAATTGACACCCAACTTGGGGGCTCTTTTATCAAAAGCAAAAATGGTCCTAAATTTGGCAAGATTTTCAAATTAATTAAATTTATCATTACAATTGTTATTACATATAATGTTATTAATGTTATTCATACTGTTGAATCGTGAATGTAATTTATATTATTTAACCGATTTTTAAATTTTGTTGTTAAATTTTTTATTCGTAATTTTTGGTGCGTGACGAAATTCCGATAATTAGTCATTTTCTTTACCGATGTTCTCGATTCCTTTTGTGCCTTTAATTGTGCCATTATTTATTTATCTTAACTATTACATGTTCTATGACAACGTAATTCAATATCATTTTTAACTGTAAAAAAGTGTATAAGGGCCGTCATTATAACGATTTCGTGATTGTGAAACACTAAGGGTGCTTTTAAATATCTTTTCCAGCGGCACTTACCCCACCGCAAAAACATTTTTTATGACCAGGTAATTTAATACCATTTTTGAGTGGAAAAAAAGTGTTTAGAGTACGTCATTTTCACGATTTCGTGATTGTGAAACACTAACAGTAGTTTTAACTATCTTTTCCGGCGGCACTTAACCAACTGAAAAAACTTGTTCAATGACAAGGTAATTTAATACTATTTTTAACTCGAAAAAAGTGTATAAAGGCCGTCATTTTGTCGATTTCGTGATTGTGAAACACTAAGGGTGCTTTTAAATATCTTTTCCGGTGGCACTTACCCCACTGAAAAAACTTGTTCCATGACAAGGTAATTTAATACTATTTTTAACTCGAAAAAAGTGTATAAAGGCCGTCATTTTGTCGATTTCGTGATTGT
>JAABKJ010003453.1:0-25977 GCA_011634705.1 Andricus grossulariae | reverse complement strand
ATCTATATATATATATATATATAGCGTAAAAAATATATAATATAATAAAACACAATAATTCGTTTCAAACCCTAGATTCTTCTTTATTCGGTCTGAAATGAAAGAGCGCGCTTTTAGAGGCCGTCCATGTAACACGTGGACTTTTTACGACCCCCATGCCCCTCTGTCCACGTGAACTTATTTCATATTTTATAAAAATTTGGATATTCGTGGTATTCAAAAGCAAGGAAGCCAAAAGGAGACGTAAATTGACTGCAAATTCGATTTTTCTTGAAAACAAAAGCTTAATAATACGAGGAATGATGTCCAAACAAAAAGTAGTGAAAGTTTTCTATTTTTTCATGTTTTTCCTTAAAAGAAATGGTTGGAGGAGGTGCAGGAGGTGCAGGAGAACATGCGTCCATGTGGATTTTGGCCACAACCCCCGGCACTCCTCGTGAAAAATCGTGGACTTCTGACATCCCTCCCACCTATAACTGTCTACGAAGAATATGGCTGGCCCTTCATATAGAACCAAATAGCCTTAATATGGTCTTAATTATTGGATAATTGAGAATATGTTAGGAAAGTTTAACAGCTGTGCATAATACTGTAGAATTTTCATGATTTTAAAACAATTTTTCCCGTAAGGATGGTAAATATGACATTTATAAATTTGCGTGTCTTAAATTATCTTAATTTTTCCCTGTGATAAGTAGTAACGTACTTTCTGTTCAGCCTTCCAAGCCCCTCACTTTATGAAATCCTGGCTACGCCACTGCATTGCGGGCCATTAGTGTTGATGAAATTCCAAATTTTTATATTCCAGGAAGAAAAAAAATGATGAATATATTAGATTATTTTTAAAAAGAAACAAAAGGATACTCTAAATGAGAATAAACGCGACTGTATCGACTTTTCCATATAACGCCTAGTCTGAAAAAGCCTCGTAAATATCTCGCATTGGTCAAGGTCAACAGGGTTTGAGTTCACTGCCGTTTGAACCTGGAGATTATTGATCCTCTACCCTAAGATAACGAATCCTTGGTAGGTTTGTAATTTTATGTGTCTCCGGTGCATTTACGCGTTTTTTTGCGACAGCGTAGAATATCGTAATCACAATTTCGGTAGGGGAGAGTGGCCATTAGGGTAGTTCTTATTTATACTTGGTGAAATTTTTTTTCGAATTTCTTTGGTCTCACTCCCCCAGTTTTGTTCGAATGCCCAAAAAATCTCCAAATTTGAGCGAAATCAGTGAATATTTAGGGGTCGTGCAAAGACCATGAAGTTTGTCATTGATTTGACTTGGGAAAAAGTCAGCTGTTTGTAAATCTAATATTTAAAGGTGATTAAGTGTCACAAATAATTCCGTATTTTAATATGCTGTTTAGAATTCGTCAGAGGATAAGAATAAATCATAAATTTTGATGGTGAATGAATTCAAGCCACTTTTATGGTTCCCCAAAAGAAAACCCCATGAGTGCAAAATTTGAATTTTATCCAATATTGCGATTTACTAACGCTTTTTGAAATTCGTTTATAAATAATCAGTCATCAGTTATTAAAGAATACTGAGTCATATGTTAACTCAACTTCAATTGTTTAAACAATTTTGATTTGTTTAAATAATTTCACAATTATTTAAATAATTTGTGTTTGTTCAAATATATAGTTTACCTAAAAAAACAAGAGAAATATTTTATCTCACTAAACTTTTGACAGATTTTAATATTTTCAAGTACTAATTTATTTTCCAATATTACTCGTAAATGTTTAAACAAATTTAAATTGTTCAAACAATTTAATTTTGTTTACATATTTTATTTTTGCGATATTTTCAAAAATTTAAATATTGTGAGGTATTTCTTTGTTTTCTAATAATACCCTTAAATAATAGATTTAATGCTTTCACGATGATTCATTATAATAAACCTAAAGGACGAAACGTCGGCAAGTTTTGTAGTTTTTGCACACGATTGAAATCCGAAAAACCTCCTTCAAATACCCTTAAATGTTCAAACAAATTAAAATTGTTTGAAAAATTTATTTTATTGCACTGATTTTAGGTGTTTTTTTCGGTGGAGAGAAAAAGCGTCTTTTTCATGTTTCTATCTGTCGAAAATTTAGTGCTATAAAATGTTTCTGCTCCTTTTTTTGGTAAACTATATACTTGAACAAACACGCATTATTTGAATAATTGTAAAATTATTTCAAAAAATTATTTTATTGTTATCATTAGCTTAGGGATTGCGGAAAAAACTAGATATCTCTTTTTTTATATGTAGTACCATTTGGTACGTAAACGGAGGGATACATTTTTTGTCTCATAATATTTTCACATACATCAACTATTCTAAACACTTTTTCTTATAATTCAATGAAAAATAAATTTGTTCACACTGTGCAAAATAAAATATGGTATTAACGTTATTTAATGTCATGAATTACATAAAACTTAGGCATACTTAAGACTTTGAAAATTACCCAACGTCGCGAAATAGTAATTTTATATTACAATACATGTGCAGTAAAATCTGTATAGCTTTCCAAATTTTGTAATTTGTGGTTTAGGTAATTTTTGTAATGAAACTATGATATATAATTTTATTTACCAACAGTTAACACAAAAATGGATCAAAATAATGTAACGTTTTGATATCTCTATTCATGATCAACTTGATTCAAATTTCAAGATCAGTTATCTGCCATATGATTTCAACGCTACTCAACGCGTTATGAAATTATTTAATCCTCTGACCTGAATGGTGATTAATAAAACAGTTTGGAAATAAATTTATGGTCAAATTAAACAGAAAAATTATTTACTTAGTTCCGTTTAGAAAGATGTATGAGTATTGAAGTTGTGAATGTTTGTTTGCAAATGTCAATGAATCTCGATTAAGAATCGATTATCGATTTGCAGAACTTGAATTGGTAGGTATCCTTTTGCACTAACAGACAATTGAACTAAAGCCATTTGAACTAAAGAAGTTGAATAACGCTGAATATTTTTGGCTTGTAGAAAATGACAAGATAGATGGGACGCTTAGAGTTAGAAAATTCTCTGTGAAATGAATTTGGAGAAGGTAGCAAAGTAAGTTACCGAACGTTATCGAGAATGCGAACATTTATCGAGAATTTATGAGAATTAACGAGAACATTCATTTTTTACTTCTATTTTTTATTTTTGTAAGTTAAATAACGTTTATATTCAATGCACATAAACCTGAATAGTAATAAATATTAGGAAATTAAATTATTTTATAGTATTATATACAGTAAACTCTATATTTTTCATAATAGAATTTGATTTATTGATTATATAAATTCTATCAAACTTTAATTAACTTTATTAAATTTTAGTTTAGAACAAGTTTTAAGTAAAATTTTACATCTCTTAAAAATTATAATTTTTTGAATCAACAAAACAAAGTACCTATGGTACTTAGCTGAAGCAAAATAGTTAACGTGGAAACGTCAGTATTATATAAATCTCATTGCTGTGACTTATCGGTTATATAACCTTCACAGCAATCGAATATACCGAGATATTCCATTCGATCCCATTTATCTCCCAGGTTATCCCAGGGATATTCTGTCAGATATTAAGTCGGATATTCTGCAAGGCGGAAATTGGGATATCCCCAGAATATTTGGGATGTCTATGGGACGTTTGCTTTGAGACCTGTTGCTAAAATACATCAATAATTTTTATAATATTACCTTTAAAACAAATTCCGCATGATAACACGAAATTCAATAAGATTCTGAGTCTAATAAACCCAAGTTGAAGGCAAAATGTCAATTTTATCAAACATGTTGCTTCACAAATTCAAATTTCGATGTTTCCGAAAAATTGAAATAACTCTGGAAATAATTAACTTTTTTTAATGTTCTTGGGCTTTTCTTAAGAAAAATTCTTCATAAAAAATCAAAACAATAATACTTTTTATCAATATTACTACAATTTATTAAAATATCATAAATCGTCATTCTTTTAAATGTTGGTAAGTATTTACACATTTTTGAAATTTTCCGACTTTTTAGTACGAAGTAGTACTAAGGGCAGAATCTAGGAGAAAAATCTAAAAATATCTTAATGATTTAACCCGTGTAGAAAATCATTGCGGAACTATTCGGGGCCAGGATAGACCATCCTAACCTTTAATGTGATGCTGTCAAAACGAGCTAATCAAGCGCTAGTCAGTCGCTCTTGCGAAAAACTATTTTAGATGGTTGACGTTGAAAATTATTTCAAAAACTGTCTAAATGATAAGACAAAAAAATCTTTGTTTTTAATGTACATTTTTCATATTGCATACTTTTAAACACCCTAAATATTTTTGGAAATGTGCAAACAAATGTTTTTACTTTAAAGTTAGACCAATTCTTGGACCTGATAGGTTAGCCAGCACGCGATTAGGAACCGAAAAAACTGACTAGGTGATGAGGAAAAAATGCATTTTTTTAGTGCTCATTTTCATTATTAGTACTTTTTAACATCCTGGCTTTTTTTGGAAACGTGCAAGAAAATATTTTGGTTAGACACTTAGAAAAATGTTTGGCCATGACGGGCTAGCTAGCACCCGATTATGGCCCGAAAAGACTGACTAGATGATGAGGAAAACAATTTATTTTTTAATGTTCATTTTTCATATTTGATACTTTTAAACTCCCTGGCTTTTTTAGAAATGTGCAAAAAAATATTTGGGTTTGATCGGTCATGGCGGACTAGCCTGCACCTGTTTAGGACCAGAAAAGACCGACTAGACTAGGCGGTCTAGAAAATGTCTGGCCCGATAATTTTCTACAAGGGAGACAAACACTATATATAATTCCGTTTCAAATTAGCCCAAAAACGTTAGAAAAGGTTTAGAATTCCACGAGTTATTACAATTTTTTGAAGAAGTCAGAATTTATGACGGTTTTTGCCATATCTCTTTATAAAATGTACATTCTGCCTTCAAATTGGGTATATTAGACACCAAATTCTATTAGCCTTCATTCTAATATGAGGAAAAAATCTTATGTCAATTAAAACATTAAGAAACTGTAGCAACAGCTCAAAAAATAGGCGTGTAGATGATTTCCGCCGATAGTGTAGTTATGTGTGAAATATAGTATTATATCAGTGCTTCGACTTATATGTTATAATAAGCTTATATAAATCCAATCATAATTGTACAAAATTTTTATAATCTAACTTTTTTTCATGTAATTGAAGTAAAGTACCTAGCTGATAGCTTGTTAATAATTTGGAAAATATTCCCTAAGTTACTAAAAATCAACATAGGTGCGTGCAAAACCATTTGAGCTCAAAAGTTTACATTTATTTCGATGAAAAACTTAAATTCTCGTAAATTCTCAAAAATACATGAATTTTCAACAAAGAATATGAAGTTTAAACCAACAAGATTACTTTTCTACCAAATAAGTCGATTTTTCAACAAACAAAAACTTGAATTTTGAGTCATATTATTGATTTTTCAACCAATGAAGATGAATAAACGTCATGCCAATTCATCTTACTTTTTATTTATTTCAATATATTTTTGAGCAATATATTAAAATTATAACCAAGTTTCACAATTGTATTTTATTTTTTAATGATTCCGAGTCCCCAATGATTTGTTAATTAATAAGAGTTTAATTTTCAACGCTTCAAGTTTTAAATCCATAATTTTTTATCTTTCCAATCAGAAAGCATACATATAAGTACCACGTTTTTAGAATAGTTAAACTTTAAAGGTTCACATTATTCAACCACTGTTCAACATCCTTCCAATTTTGATAACATTTTCAAATGTTGACAAAATGTTCAAATGTTGTGAATGTTAACTAATTAAACTAATTAAACTTACATTATTACGTACCCTTGATAATTTATTCATTAAGTACATCCAAAATAATATTATGATTGATCATGAGCACAAGTTCCCTTTTCCGTTTTCACTGTCTCAAGATTTAAATTTAAATTTAACCAACAAAGATTGTACACGCCACGCCACAGAACGCCACAAATTGAAATTAACTCCACTATTTTTAATAACAAACATCCCATCTATCTTGTCTTTTTCTACAGGCCAAAAATATTCAGCGTTACTCAACTTTTTTAGATCAAATGGGCGTTAGTTCAATTGGCTATTAGTGCAAAAGAATACGTACCACTTGAATTTAGCAGAAATCTATGTTGTCCAAAAATGGACAACTGCAGGGCATTCAGAACTAAAATTTAGTTATCCGGATAATTTTCCGAAGGCCTTCTCATTCTAGATTCTAAGAGGTAAACCTGGTAGTCCAGGTGCTGAAAATACATCATCCTTAAGGAAGTTGTGCTGAAAACTGAAATTTAAATCATCCTGGTGGTTTTCCGTATCTCTCGTTGTTATAAGAAAAAGGCCTGGCAGACAAGTTGTCCAAAATCCATCCTCCTGGAGGAAGGTGTATTCACAGCTAAAATTCAACTCACCCTAACCATTCATCCAAGGTTTTGTTGTCCTAAGAAGTAAATCTAGTAGTCCAGGCGTTCAAAATATATCTTCCCCGAGGTAGGTGTGTTCACAATAGAAATTCATGATTCCTCGACCTTTTCTCTAGAGTCTCGTCATTCTAAGAAGTAACCCTGGTAGTGCAGCTATTCAAAATACATCTTCCTCGAGGAAGATGTATTCAGAATAGAAATGTAAGATTCTTAGATCATTTTTCAATATCTTGTCATTTTAAGAAGTAAACCTGGTAGTTCCGGTGTTCAAAATAGATCTTCTCTAGGAAGTTGTGTTCAGCATAGAAACATCAGATTCTTCGACTGTTTTTTGAATGTCTAGTAAATCGGAAAAGTGAACTTGGTAGTCCAGGGGGTTCAATATACATCTTACCCGAGGAAGGTATGTTCACAATAGAAATTTAAGACTCCACGGCCGTTTTTCCAAGGTCTCGTCATTATGAAAAGTAAACCTGGTAGTCCAGGTGTTCAAAATACATCTTTATCGAGGAAGGTGTATCCAAAATATGAATTTAAGTTTCTTTGGCCGTTTATGTAAGATCTCGTCATTTTAAGAAGAAAACCTGGTAGTCCCGGTGATCAAAATAGATCTTCCTAGAGAAAGTTGTGTTCATAACAGAAATTCAAGTCCCCCTGATGGGTTTTCAAATTTCTCGTGGTTCTAAGAAGTAAACTGGGATATTTAAGGCTATCAAAATACATCTTTCAAAAATAATGTGCATTCATAACTGAAATTTAAGTCACTTCGACCATTTTTGCAAGGTCTCGTCATTCTAAGAAGTAAATCCGTTAGACCAGGTGTTCAAAATACATTTTTGTCGATGATGTTTTGTTCAGAATATAAATTTAACATTCCGCGAACGTTTTACCAAGGTCTCGTCATTCGAAGAAGTAAAACAGGTAGTCCTGGTGTTCAAAATACATCTTTCCTGAGAATGTTGTGTTCAGGATAGAAATGTAAGATTTTTCTACCGTTTTTTCGAAGATCTCGTCGTTCTGAAAAGTAATCCTGGTACTCCAGGTATTCAAAATACATCTTCCTCAAGGAAGTTGTGTTCATATATAAAATTTAAGATACCGTTATGGGTTTGCGAAGGTCTAGTCATTCTAAAAAGTGAACCTGGTAATTTAGGTATTCAAAATAAATCTTTGTTGAGAAATTTATGTTCAGAACACCTGGACTACCAAGTTTACTTAGAATGACGAGACATTTTAAAACCCATCAGGGTGTCTTTAATTTCAGTTATGAACGCAATTTTCTTGAAAAAGATATATTTTGAAAACCTGGACTACCAGGTTTACTCCTAATAATGACTAAACCTTAAAAACCCATCAGGTTGTCTTAAATTTCAGTTGTCAACAAAAATTTCTCGTGGAAGATGTATTTTGAACACCTGGACTATTACTAACGATATCAGTCACTTTTTTATCATTTTAGTAATTATTTCTCAGCTCTAAATAATTTTCAGTATTCAGAATAAAATTTTAAAAAACAGCTCCCTGTCGCAGTTTACGTTCGCAAAGCCATTGTTGTCACATTGCATTGTATTTTAACGTTAGTACGCCTTTAAGTTGTGCTCCTTAATTTTTATTGATCCTCCAAAGCGAATCATATTAAGTTGAAATCCTAGATCAAAATAGCTGCAAAAATTTGATACCCCATGATACTGGGTTTCTACAAGTCATATTTAAAACTTGATTGGTATATTAGTCAACGTTTTGTCATATGATCTTTTGATTTCAAATAAGTTGTAAAAATAAAGCAAAATCACAAGAAACTATCATTTTCTCATTTTAGGTAAGAAGATTTTGTTATCATCAATTGATGGGACATTTCAGTATTTTTTCGTGCAATATGATTTTTTTCTTTTATGTAATATTGAACATTAAATCTTGAATATATCCGAAAATATTGACGCTACAAAAAAAAGGTTAGTTTCAGCACCAGCACTTCAAAGTACATAAAAAAAAATACCATGAAATTGAATAAACACGAATTTTATAAAATATTGTTACTTAGTGTTGTGCAGAGAATCGAACATTAGGGTGGCTCAAAAAACATAAACTTCCTAAAAATTACAGTGCACGTTGATATTTTTGTTTGATATCATGGAAAAAAATACTGTACAAGTTTAAGACAAATCGGAGTATATTTCGGGCTTCTCAAACAAAATACAGAAAATAAAATTTTCTTCACCGCACTTACCAATACAGCATAATCCTCTGGTAAATCTGCACAATGAATATCTCTATCAATTTTCTCAAAATCAATATTTTGAAAATTATTAATTATTCACAGAGTACTCAATACATATCATCTGTTTTATTTTAGAGCACAGTGCAATAGATGAAAATTGTGCCGACTTATAAGACGAATACGAGTGCGTTGATAAATTTAATGAGAAAAATTCTATTTTGTGTATTTTCCATATTCTTGATCATGTGTTTAAAATATTCTGGTTCATTTAAGCAAGACCAGTATTATCGTGATTTAAAGCTAATTTTTTTCCGCGTATATCAACGTGATACGATTTCAAAATAAATTTAGATTGCCTAAATTATACAATAAATAATATTTTTTAGTATCAATATTATATGATCATAATTGATCATTTATATTATCATCCCATCCTGTAAATGTTCAGTTAAGGAGTATTGAATGCCATATGGTTTTTTTGATTGCGAAGAAACCCAGGATTACTTTCAAATTTTAAATCCAGACGCAAAAATGCTGAAACGCAAAGGTCTGAAAGCCTTAGTTCAAGATAGTTTCATTCGTAAACAGCAATCTGTAATGTCCATCTCAAAGAAAAATTATTGATACAAAGCAAAATAAAAATATTTCATAAAGTTCATGTGCATTATTTAGTGTAAGAATAACATTCGATAATACGTATAAACAAATTCTCAATTTTCCATTTAAAAAACTGGTCACCTGTTATGAAGAAAATTTATTTTGAGTATTATTTTATTGTATTTGATAATAGAAAAAGTTAATTAATAATAGTACGAAGTATCGAAAAAAGATATTCCATAGGAATTTCAAAAGTTATAGAGATAATGTATTGTAAAGTGTTATTACTGACCGCGACAGGACAGTTGATCAAAACTTATCGATAGTTCGAGCAGATCGTTCTTATAATACGATATCAGACGATATGTCAGAAAAAAACGACCAACATTATCAATTTTGATTATTCCTCGTAATTCTCGAACAAATGCGGGGTTGCAGAATGAACTTGTTTAATAAGCAACACGGGAATTCTATTTTGATCTAAAATTTATACCTCCTCCTACACTTCCCTTTCTCACTTTTCTCATATGATTCCTTGATCACCGGGAGTATAACGAGGCTAGAACCGAGTGAGTTATCTTGCCCCGAAAGGAATTTGGCTTATAGGTACAATAATAATAATAATACTAATTATCTCAAATTATAGAGGAAGGCAAGACGATTTCAGTGACCTATATTTGAATCCCCTTTTCTCTATTAATTTGATAGATATTCTCTATTTAATCTTTAACGCCGTTTAGGGGCACTAATTACACCTCGAAATACATTTTTATTTGCCTCAAGTTGATCCAGTAATCTTTTTTCATGACTTGGAAAGAATTATTAATACCATACTATAATTTGTTAACTTTTTCACATTTTCAGGGATAAGAAAAATGATTCAATGGACAAAAACTTAGAGTATCTTAGTTTACGAAGTACATACATTTTAAATGATTTAGGCTTAATTTTAAAAGAATTATTTTGGGTTTTAAAGATTATCAACTATGTATAAAAAAAATCTGGAAGATTTCAACATAATTTTAAGACAGTTTTAACGAAAATGAATAATAATTTAAACCTCGAGCAGATTCAAAAAAAATGTTAAGACAAGATGCAGATTTTTTACGATTTTGAAAAGGAAGCCTTTTATGAATTTCGAAAGTTTTTAACAAAATAAAAAAAATCTTGTAAGATGCCTGGCGAAAATTGTAAATGATTTTTTACTTTAAAAAAGTAATTTCAAGAGAAAATTAAAAATTGAAAGAAATTTCAAATGATTTCCTAAAATTTCGAAAAAGAGTATAGAAGAATTTAATGTAAAATTTTTCAATTTTTCAAGAATACTAAGTTTCAAAAACAATTCGAGCAAGTTTAAGGGATATTTGAAAAATTTAAAAAGATTGAAAAATAATTAAAAACTGAAAGATATTTCAACAAATTCCAAACAAAATGTAGGTTTTTGAAGATTTCAAAGAAAATAAGCTTTTCAAGAATTTTGAAAGAATTCAAAAGAAATAAAAACATTTTCTTAGGATTCCTAGGAAAATTTAAAATGATTTTTTATCATCAACAAAAAAATGTTAGGTGAAAATTTCAAATGTATTCAAAGGTTTCAACAGATTTCCAAAAATGTAAAAAAAGAATCCGGACGATTTTAAAGCAATTTCAGAATGTTTTTTTTTAATTATAGGAGAAATTTCAATCATTTCAAAAGAAGTTTATAAGGTTTTGAAGTTATGAAAAAATTTAAAAATAATTTAAAATTTAAAAAGATGTCAAAAAATGTTTAACAAAATGTAGATTTTCGAAGATTTTGAAAAGAAATGTAGAAGATTTTTCCGAATTTTGGTGGTTTTAAGAGAATGTAAAAATTTTTCCTAACATTTCAAAATATTTCTAAAATTATCAAAAAAGAATTCGGAAGATGTTGAGACAATTTTTTTAATTTTGAAAGATTTATCAACATTTAAGGAAAAATTCGCGTCAGTTTGAAAGATATTTAGGAATTTTAGAAAACCGAAAATTTATACATTATTTTTAAATTTATTCCAAACTTCTGAAAGTCCTAAATATCTTTAAAATTGACTCATTGTTTACCTAATATTTTTAAAAATCCTGTAGAATAAAAACATGTTCTTTCAAATTTTCCAGATTCTTTTTCGACACATCTGAAATCTTTAAAAATCTTTTAGAATTTTCTCAATAATCCTAGGAAAATTATATTTATATACGAAGTATCTCATCGTTCCAGAATTCAGGATGAGACATAAAATATATTTTTTTATAAGTTTGGCTAGTCTTTTCGAAATTTTCGGACGACTAGTTTTATGTATACCCTTTTATAGCACCGACAATTTTTCGAGACGACTACACACGACCATTTATATAACTTTGAAAATAAATTAATAATTATTATTTCCTTCCTCTCAGCTTTGAGAATCTAATTTGAGCTGGAATCTAAGTGTTCAAAAACTTATAACAACTGAATAGTTATTTAAAATTTATCTGTTTTTTAACCAATATTATTTCCTCCTAAAATCGAAAAACTACATGGGAGCGTAGCACGATTGGTGATGCTAGTTTAGGTTTAAAAAAAACAGATAATCTAGCTAAAATTCCTTGAAATCCCGTGAAATCACATAAAGTCGGATGATATTCCATAAAATCTCTTGAAATATTTGAAGATCTATAAGTCCTTTGCGATCCTAAAAACATTTTTGAAATACCTTATTGAGAGCCTTTAAAATCCCTTAGAATCACTGAAATCCTATAAAATCTGATTAAATCCCTTGAAACTCCTTTGAGATATTTTTACATATTGGAAATCCTTTGAAACACCTTGGAATCTTTTCAATATCCTAAAATATTATAAATCCTCTGAAATCTTTTCGAATCTTTCGAAATTCAAGGAAATTCTTTAAAATCGTATATCAGCCCAAATATTTTGAATTATCTTCAAATCTTTGAAATGATATAATATCCTATAAAATGTTAATAATTTGTTCTTATCTATTGAAATCCTTTAAAAATAATTTAAAATCATCTCATAAGAATCCTTTGAAACCTTTAACATTGTCTGAAGTCCCTTGTAACCATAAAAAACACACTGAAACCTAATTAACTCTTGTGCAAGTTTTTGGACTGCCGCAAAATCTTTTAAAATTCGTTAATACGTTTAAAAACATAAAATCTTTAGGAATAAATAATATGTACATTTTTTTAACTTGAAGATATTTGAAGGAAATAACCTAAGATTTTTTTAAGCAAGAAAAAAGAACCCTAAGTTTGAAAAAAGTGTGATAAAGTTGTTTGATGAATTGAAGAATTAAAAAGACTTGAATTTTAATTTTAGGTACTTTAGATTTAGAAGAGTTTTAATGCTTTGAATACGGCGATTTTGAAGTTAAGTATATGATATTTGAATTGGACATTTTTTTCAAGCACGAAATTTATAATTTTTATGACCTGGAAAAATGTTTGGGAACTGGGAAAGGACAGAAACTTGTTTTCAATTCTAGAGGCATACAGTTTTCCGACACCCCCATCCCCCAGGTCACTTCTCTGGACCCGCGCCGGCTTGATTGGCTGCAGTAAGATACCTCTGACTGGTTATAGTTATATACTTCCATTATATTTATAGTAAAATCGATATAGAATTTTCTAATAGTGTAATTTCGTGCTGAAGATAATCTGCCCCTGTGCTTAGTAACGCCACTATCGCCTCGACGAATAGCTTCTTGCTGCAAAGTTATGTTCTTCAAGATCCATTAAACTTGTGCGACCTATTTGGACAACCCTCTTGACAGCTAAGAGGAACGAGGAAATTTAAATCTTTAGCACGCTAGTTAAATTTAGCCACAAGCTCGAGTCAAGTATTCTTAAAGATGCCCATCTTCCCATTTCTCAAAATTTGCTCCTTTGATGAACACAGCGTGACCAAAGTATTTGATCTACTCGGAAATATTCCACTTTGGATTCTTATTTCTATTTCAGTCACGTAACGTCACCAAGTTTCCAGGATCAACTCAATTAGACGTTAGTTTGTTCCCCCAAAATGGCCAAGTCAAGCCTGAATCTCAAATTCTGAATTATATTCTCAGTCAATTGAACTGTATTCTTAAAAACACTTATATTTTATTTTCTATCCCTTGGGATACGTGCATAAATAACGTAAAGTTTTTTTCTGAAATTTTGAACCGCGTACCTCTGTAATTTTTACTGACTACATTTTTTTCGTCAATTTATTTAGAGGTCATCCAAAAACAACGTGAGACGATTTGGATGGAGGGGTGGGGGATCATAAAATCCTATTGTTTCTTGTAACTTACCAAATTAGTTTAACTTTGCACCAAGTATAGTTGAAGTTTCATCCAAAAAAGATGAATTCTCAACAAAAAATGTAATAGTTGATATTTCTAACAAAATAATATTATCATTTTAAATAAAAAACAGTTTCATTGAACAACAAATACGCATTTCAACAAAATGGTTGAATCCTCAACCAAAGCAGATTTATTTCCAACCAAGCAGTTGTATTTTTAACCAAAAAAGATGATATTTCTACCAAAAGAAATGAATTTTCATATCAAAAAGAGGGATTTTCACCAAGAGTTAAATTTTCAATAAGAAAAGATTTTTTAGTCAATAAACAAAAAATTTTGTATAAAAAATGTTGAATTTTTAATCAAAAAAGAGGCACTTTCTACAAAACGTTGAATTAAGAACCAAATAATTAAATTGTCAACCAAAAATATGCATTCTCTACTAAATTGTTCTAAATCGAAAAACAAATTTTCAACAAAGTAGGTAATGGTTGATATTTCAGCTGAGAAAAATTTTAATTTTAAATCATAAACAGTTGAGTTTAATCCAAAATTACAAATTTTCAACAAAATACTTGAATACTCAACTGAAAAAGATTAATTTTTAACCCAGAAGATTAATTTTCTACCAAAAAAGACGAATTTTCAACCAAATAGTTAAATTTTCAACCAAAGAAATGAATTTTTAACTGAAATGATGAACCCTCAAAGAATAAAAAAAATGTTAACAAAGTAATTCAACTTTTAACAAAGTATGGTCCAAAATAAATGTAAATTCTTAACAAAAAATGTAATAGTTGATATTTCAACCAAGAGAAGGTTTTCATTTTAAATTAAAAGTAGTTGAATTAAACAAAGAAGATAAATTTTTAACACGATTGTTGAATCCTCAATCAAAACAGATTCATTTACAACCAAGCAGTTGCATTTTTAAACAAAAGAGGTGAAATTTCTACCCAAGGAGATAAATTTTCAAATGAAAAGACGAATTTTCAACAAGCGCTGAATTTTCAATTGAGAAAGAGTTTTTAGTCAATGAAGAAAAAAAATGTAATAAAAAATGTTAAACTTTCAATACAAGAAAGACAGCATTTTACAAAAAAGTTGAATTCAATACTAAATAATTGAATTATCAACTAAAAAGATGCATTTTCAATCAAAAAGATTAAGTTTCAACTAAAAAAGACGAATTCTCAACAGAATACATACATTTTTAACAAAAAATTTAAATTTTCAACGAATTTCATAAATTTTTTACCAAATAGTTACATTTTCTAAACTAAAAGACATTAATTTTGAACCCAAAATGAAATAGTTAAATTTTAATTTTCAATTCAAAGAACGAATTTTTTTACGAAGCAGTTGAGTTTCCTACCAAATAGTCAAATTTTCTTAAAAAATGGCTCAATTTTTAAGCCAAAAAGAACTTTCTACAAAATATTTAAAAGTTTAACAAAAATATTAATTTTTAGCCAAAGAGATGATTTTTCAACCCAAATCATGAATTTTTAACAAACAAAAAATGAATTTTGTAGCAAACAGATCCACTTTCAACCACTGAGTTCAATTATTAACCTAAATAGATGAATTTTCAACAAGCAAGTTAATATCTGATATTTCAAACAAACAAAATTTTAATTTTTAATCAGAAACAGTTGAAATAAAACAAAAAAGATGAATTTTCAACAAAATATTTAAATTTCAAACTGAAACAGATTATTTCTCGAACAAAAAGATCAATTTTTGAACAAGAAAAATAATTTTCTAATAAAAGACAAGAATTTTCAACTAAATAGTATACATTTTCAACTAAAAATGGAATAATTAAATTTCCAGTTGGAAACATTAATTTTTAACCAAGAAAAAATGAATTCTCAACCAAATAGTTCATTTTCAAACATAAAAAATTAATTTTCAACTAAAATTATGAATCTTCAACTGAAAAAAATAATTTTAAACGAAGTACTTCAACTTTCGACCGTATAGTTGAATTCTTGAGCCAAAAAGATGAATTTTCAACAAAACAGTTGATATTTCAACCAAAAAGGATGACTGTGAAGCCTCTAATAAATAAATTGGAATTTTTCAAAATTATGGACTAAAGAATAATAGTTTGAATAAAGATTAAAGTTTATTTTTAATTCATTCAAAATATTAAGTTATAAAACTGGAAATTTGGCTTAATACCTATCGTTATTAACATCTTTTATTTCTAAGGCTTATAAAATCTTAGTAAGATTTTAGGGTGTCGGAACACATTTCTGGGAATCTTACATAGGGGAAGGAGTGGGGGGGAGTAACAATTTTAGAAATACAAATCACATAATTTGTGGATGACCCCTTACTTGTTTATTCATTGTTTATTCACACATACAATTTTCTCGTGCGAAAACGAAATTTGCTGGTGGCTTTCAAAAAAAACTTTAGGATTTTAATTTTTAAAGGTTATATTTATATGTGAAATTTTATTGCTCATCTTTTGTTCTTTAGAAAAAAGTTGTAGCTTTTTTACTTTTTTTAAATCGATTTTGATCCATTTTTCACTTTTGCGTGTCCTTCGATTGAGAGAATAACAGGAATTCAAACAAATATTTTCTAATCATTTTTATTAATTTTTTTTATGTTCGGCGCGAATCGGACTTTCGCAACATCCAGCGTTTCCTTTATTAAGGGAATTTTGAGCAAGCAAAGACTTCTTGCGACAAAAATTAAGAAAAACTGTGATAAGGGTTTTTTGCAAGTTTCAGATCAACAAATGTAATATTTTAGGAGTATTTATGATTTTAGTGAACTTCAGCGCTGAACTTTTCGAGTGTGCTATAGAGTCTGGGACTTACCGCCGTACCACGTTCTCTCGCTAGTGAGTTTTTGCTCATAATACGATATTAATTAAATTTCTTAGACAAAACACTCATAAATGTTATTCAATTTTCAATGTATTTTTTCGGTTCATGTAGATTTCAATTCATGAGCTTTTTGTCAATTTGCTTTCGTTAAATTGTTATTCACTAAGAAATTCAATTAATATCGTATTATAAGCAAAAACTCACCAGCGTGAGAAGGTGGTGTGACGGTAAGCCCCAGACTCTATAGTACACTCAAAAACTCCAGCACTGACATTCGCTAAAATCATAACTACTCCTAAAATATTAAATATTTTGATCTGAAACTTTCCCAAAAACGTCATCACAGTTTTTCCCCAATTTTTGTCGCGATAAGTTTATGCTTGCTCAAAATTTTCTCGATAAACGAGAAGCTGGAAGTTACAAAAGTATAACAAAAAAATGCCGAGCATAACAAAAAAATCAATAGCAATTTTTCAAAATCACGTTTTTGTATTCCAGGCATTCTATTCATCGAAGGACGTCCTAAAACATATTCCCTAAAAATGTCATCAAGAAATTTCAAAAACTGACGAACAGAGCACGAGTTGAAGTGAAGAACGGATTAAAATCGATTTTATTTTTTAAATCAACTTTTTTGGTTTTAATTTGAAAATTAAGAAAGCTACAACTTTTTGTCGAGAGAAAAATGATGCGCAATTAAATTTCAAATCCAGATTCATCCTTCAAAAATGAAAATCCGAAATTGGTTTTAGAAAGACTCCAAGGGACTTCGTTTTCACAAGATAAAATTTTATGTGACCTTATTGCATCCGACCCCTCGACAGAATTGAGAATTGTTGACCCCCCCCCCTCTCCCCCCCTCCCTCGCCTCACTTCAAGCCAAAAGGCTTCACGTAATTTATGCATCGCCCCTTGCAATATTGTCTCTTTCTCATTTCAGAAAAATAAAGTGCTTCGTTGTCTGACTGTTACATTCTGTAACCACTTATTCTTGCGGAAATCAGTATCAGAAGACTCCTCAGTCAATTTCACCCATGAACTAAATTTGCAGTTAAGACAAAAAGAGAAAAAATACCTGAAATTTCCTCACTCCTTTTATTTTTATTTTAGCAGGTCTGGAAAGTTCTCTGAAATTCGACTTTAATACCCTGACACGCAAACTGCAAAGCGATCCAATTCTCATTCCCGCTTTGATTATTTTACTTTTGCAGTTCTACACGAGATGTTTGAGTTCGTTTTCGGCTCAAACTATCATGAAAGTTTCGTGCAAGAATTTCAACGCGACTTTTGGGGAAATTCAACTTAATAATGAACACCTCTGAAGCAAGACAATCCGTTTCCTCGTTTCATTTATAGTCAAATAATATTTTGTTTACTTTGAAAGTGACAATATAAAGTGTACAAAACTATTCCTTTTATGCCAAGAACAAAGTTTCCTTGAATGTCACGCTCGCATTATATATTTTATTTGTCAAATTGAGTTAGACAGTTTTTCCAGAATTTGGGAACTTCTGAACGAGTTCGTAACTCACTGTTATGGCCATTAAGACGCCACGAAAAATATTATAGGAAATTCAGTATATGCCTATAATGATTTTCCTACAATGAATTTGTTATAATTTTTTCGCGATTTCAAATTATTTCAAGAGATTTCTACGGATTTCAACAATATCCAGTGATATGAAGGAACTTACAAAATTTTAGAGGATTTTAAGTTATTTTAAAATATCCAAAAAAATGTTAGAGATTTAGAAGATTTCAAGGCATGCCAACGAATTTTGTAGGATTTCCAAAGATTTTAAGGGATTTTAAAGAATATCACAAGAGTTGAGGGATTTTATTCAAGGGATTTAAGGAATGTCTAGAGAGCTGTGGAGAGAAATGAAAATGATTGAACTTCTAAGGAATTTCTAGTTATTCCAAACATTTCAAGAGATTTTAAGATTTTATGGTATTTCAAGGAATTTCACCAGATTTAAAGGATTTTATTGAATCTCCAAGGGACTTCAGAGATTTCTAGGGATTTGAACGGGTTGTTTTTATAGAAACTTCATGCACAAATTTAATTTAATGTATATTCCAGGAATTTCTAATCTTGAAATTCTGAAAAATTTTAAGAGATTTAAAAACTTTCTAGGAGTGTCAAAGAATTCTGTAGGTTTTTCGAAGATTTAGAGGGATTTTAAAGAATTTCACAATATTTAAGGGATTTTATTAGACCTTCAATTACAATAAAAGATTTACGGGATTTCAAAACATTTTGAAAGATTTTAAGCTCGATTTTAAGGGATTTTGTAGAGAACTTTGGAAAATAAATTAAATTTCATGGGATTCCATGCGGTTCCGAAGATTTTAAGGGATTTTAAGGGATTTTAACGAATTACTAGGGAACTTTAGGGTATAAATGATACAATATTTCATGGGATATGAAGTAACTCACAACATTTCAAAGGATTTAAGAGATTCCAAAAAATTCCAAGTGATTTAAAAAATATCAATGAAAGTCCGAGAATCTTGTACCATTTTCAAATATTTTGAGGTATTTCACAGAAATTCACAAGATTAAGGGATTTTATAGAACCTCCAATTGTGTCGAAGGATTTAACGGGTTTTAAATAATTTGAAGCTATATTAACCGATTCTAAAGTATCTAAAGAGTTTTCGAAAAATTCCAGGGATTTTAAAGAATTTTGTAGGATTTCCAAAGATTTGATAAGGTTTCTAGAGAACTTTATGAAATAAATAACCTAAAATAAATTTAAAGATATTCCTAGCGATTCAAAATATTTTAATTTTAAGAAATTTATGGATTTCAACGATTTCACGGAATATGAAGGAATTAAAAAACTTTCAAAGGATTTAAGGAATTTCCAAAGATTTGGAAGATTTTAAGGTATTTCAATAGATTCAAATGAATGTTGAGAGATTTCCAAAATTTTAAGTGATTTTAAAGAATTTTGTAGGATTTCCAGAGATTTAAGGATCGATTTTGAAGGATTTCTAGATAACCTTAAAAAATTAATAAAATTAAAGAAAGAAATTTCTAGCGATTCGAAACATTTCAATATTAAGAAATTTTAGGGCTTTAAAGGGATATGAAGGAATTGAAAAGCTTTCAAAGAATTTGAAAGATTTTAAGGATTTTAAAAAGATTTCAGAAAATTTAAAAAGGTATAAAAAATGTCATGGTGTTTCAAAGAGATTTAGCGGTCTAATAGGACCCCCAAGTATTTCAAAGTTTTCCATATTTCAAGCGATTTCTAGAGAGCTTTAGTTAATTAATTAAATTTATTTCATTTTCAAGCGATTTTAAATAATTTGTACAGATATTTATCTATTTTATTAGAGAAAAATCATTATAGGCCTATATGCTAACTTTCCTCAAAAATGTTTTCTTCAAAGCAGTTTGCAATTTTGAATGAAAGTCGCTTTCGTTCCTTTCGTCGATCTTAGTTTTTTGTATTACTTAATTTATTTTTCATCGTTTTTTTAAGTACATCATATTATTATAATGGTAATATCATTTTTATAATATTATTATCATTATATAATAGTAACAATGATTATTATTTCCGGTCTTTGAACTTATATCATTTAAAATCTGTCTTTAAGAAAATGAAATCGTTTTTACATATATGCCCTTTTTAAAAGACTCATGGTCTACCAACTTACTTTTGACAATCTCAGGCCTGCTTTTGATTCCAGATTTTTATCAGAGAAGCCAATGTATTCAATGTATGAGCATTATAAAACAACTTAAATCCACGACTCATGTATAAAGTAATCACTATAGAATATGGTAATGCGACGATTTTCAGTGGACGCTTTCCGGTCTTTGAATTTATATCCTTTAAAATATTCATGCGGTAGAAAGAAGCGAAGCTGCGAAGCACGTCTGACACTTTATGTGAAACTCAGAAAGGTACTTTAGCTTAAGAGAACGTAAGAAAAACGAGTTTTAAGGTAGAATCTGATGTCAGTAGTTTTTTATAAATTTTCATTGTTTCATGATTACCAATTCTTTTCATAAGGTTGAACGTTCTCTTCAAAGGTAAACCGTACGTAATTGGTCAAACGCAATGAGTATTTAAATTACTTGAAATAACGAACAGACTTCCCTTTCTTTTAATCAACGTTTAAGTGCAAAGTAGATAAAATGGGTTTTTACATTCAAGAGACTAAATACACAAAGAGAGAAAAAATCTAATCAAAAGTTCGTTTCCGCACTCGTCTCAGGTGCGTGAAACAAAACAAGTTCTTTTGAGAGGCGATAAAAAAATCATTTATTGGGGCTTGCAGCTGCTTGAGAAGTTCATTTCAGGATAGATTTATTTCAGAGAGAAAATTTAACTTACTTATCATACTATGTTAATATTTTCTTACAATTTTGTGTCTCCAATTTATCAATATAAAAGGGAATAAAACCGCCATTTTCTGTATTTAGTGGTGAATTGGTGATAAGAATTGACATAGTGCAATTACCAGTATAACTACCAGTCATTTATGGGGTGATTGCAAAATTAAAGTGTGCAAGTGTTATACTTATTTAAGGCATATTTCGTTTTTCAAAGAGAATTCTAATGTGGATTTCAGAGACCAAGCTTAATTCTTTTCTTGTTTAATTTCTTGACTACTGTCACGAATATAAATTTAGAGCCACAATTCTATAGTATATAAATAAAGTAGAAAATACACAATAATTATAGAAGAACTAGCATTTTTATTATTATCTGTCCTCATAGTTTTATTTCCTCAAACTGAAAATATAAACAATACAAAAATCCATTATTAAATAAATTTTCAAATATTAAGGGTTTTTAAATTTTCGAAACACTAATTAATCACTTCGAATTAAAAGGGCTTGAAATTTGAGAAAAATTGAAAGATTTTTAATTAAAACCGTCCCAAACCAAACAATTTCAGATCAGGTAAAGCGTTTTAAATTGAATAATTTAAAAGTGTTTAAAATTGACCAATTTTAAATTAGATGCTCTCCAAATTGAAAATTTTTACACAAAAGTTTATAAAATTATACAATTTTTTTCTGGAAAGGGTTGAAATTGTACAATTTCTAATTAAAGGCGTTCCAAATTGAATAATCGTATTTTGAATTAGAGAATGTCAAAATTGAATGACTCCAGATTAAAATTTCGAAAATAGGACAATTTTAGAATGTTCAAAACGGAATAATTCCAGATTAGCATTTTGAAAAGTGGTTTATTGGAAATTCAAACAAATAAAATTGTTTAATTTTGTACTCAAAGCTTTCAAAATTGAATAATTTAAAATTGAAAACTTTTGGATTTATATAATTTTCAATTCGAAGCGATTAAGATTTCATAATTTTAACTTTGAACCTAATTTGAATGCTTTAAAGTCAAAGCATTTGTAGTTCTAGAATTTTAAATTATGATTAGATGAAGAAAAAAATTATTTGAAATCAGATTACACAGATTTTTCTAAGCTCAGGAAATGAACCATTTCGAGTTAAAATAGGAGCAATTTTGAATGATATACCATTCAAATTGAATTATTGTAAAAACGTTAAGAATGAATCAATTTTAAATGATAAACATTACAAATTAAAAAATTACAACTCATAAAATTGGAAAATTCAGCGTTCAACGTACAAATTCAAAACACTTCATTTAGAAGTATTAATCATTCTTGAAATCTTCAACAACAAAAATTGCCAATTTTTATTGTCTTTTTTATTTTCTAATAAAAATTGGAAATTTGTTAAATATTACATGAAAAATTAAAAATTAAAAAAAGGAATGAAAATCAAGACAGCTATGATTCCAATTTTGGAAATTGCACAATTTTAAGCCTTTAAATTCGAAATTCTTCTCATTTTTCAAGATGAGTTTGAAATTTGAATTTTTTTGAACATTTTCAAATAAGAAATAGTTAACTTTTCAATTCCTATCCTAAAATGTTCTTATTTTTAAGGCTTGAATTTGAGAAATTATCTTCTTAATTTTTCATTTTTATTGAATTTTTTCTGGTGGCCCTTAATTCAAGATTGTTTAATTACAAATTCTTTAAATTCAAAATTGACAATTTTCTACGCTAAAAATTTAAACCAAACAATTTGGAATATGTCTTTAAATCTAAAATTATCAAACCTAAGTCTAACTAAAATTGAGATTGAACAGTTGAGAATATTTAAATATCAAATTATTAAATATAAAAGTGACTATCAAGGCTTTCAATATCACATTTTGCAATTTCGAAAGATTTAATAGTGACATTGTCTTGACATTTGTAACATTGGCATATAAAACTATTATTGATTCGCGAAGATTTCAATACAAAATTGTTGAATCATTGAGGCTATCATTAAAAAACTATTGTACAATATGAGCAAAAACAATTCTCAACATAAATCTAAAATATTTCAGGGTGTCCTCTACAAAAACAAACAAATTTCTGGACATTTTCCGATTCAGAACTCAGTAGGTCCTACTGGACCTACTGAGTGCTTATTTTTAAAAATAAATAATAAAATGTTAATTTCTTAACCTGAAAGAATTTAGAGGAAAAACCCTGAGTTTTTCTGTCTGTAATCAAACTGTTTTACGATAGCGTAATCAAAGCTATTATTATAAATTGAAATTATGGAACTTTCAAAGATGATAAAAATGACTAATAAGTATCATGCCATGCAGTATCAAGTAACATTCAAAGTGACTGGATAGATTTTTTAGATTAAAAAATGCGATTTTTATCCATAAAAAGTCACTGTCACTCTCACCCTTAATCATTGAGTAAGTTTAAGTATTATAGACCTTTAAAGTTAAATTATTCTAAAAACGTTCCAAATTAGATGCTTTCTGATTGGAAACTTTTAAAACTATTTACTTCAAACTTGAAGCATTAAAAATTAAACAATTCAAAACTTCATTCAAAAACTTCATCTTGAAGACAATTTTATAAGTTGCCAAACTGAAGTATATGTATTAATAAACTTTCACATTGACATGATAGAAAAAGTCACGAGACAAAAAAAAATACCCGAAAAGCGAGCGGAAGCATAAGAGCTTCAATGTGGACAGAATGAATGAATCATAGATTATTATATATGATAAATAAAAAATAATAAGAAGAATGAAACCCTGTATTTTTTCAACACTCGTCAGCAAAGCTATTGGTTACAAGACCCTTGGGAGCTTTTAATTCAAGTCTTCGAAAGAAAAAAGAAACTTTTTTAGTGGCAGTTTGTCTTTCTTCCAGAAGTGGCATTCCTCCTTTTCAAGATCTTTTGTGATCAGAAGATTTAATATTATTATACGGAAATAGTAAATATAAGAAGATTTCCGACTCTCATACCAAACATCCGATGCCGGTGGATCAATTTCTTGACACATACGAGAGGAAATGAAAACGGGTGAAAAGCGGGAAATCGAATATCGATCGAGAGGGAAAAATGTTAGTTTCAGGGTAGGGAGTGAGGATTTGGGTTATATAGAGGTTTAAATTTGAGGCACATAACTTAGGGTATATTCATATGAAAATCTATATGGTTCCTAAAGTCTCCGTCTTTTAATGTCAGGAAGACGACCTATAGTCAATTTTGCCTGCAATAACCTTCAACATATGCTTTACAATCATCATCGACTCCTTTGCTACTTTTGTGAGCCATAAATGGCTCCCTTCAAAGCAATTGTAATTAATTAATTAATTTTAACGACCCAAGACCTTCCTGCACGAATACATAATAGCAAATGAACTTTCCCCTGGGGTTTATTTGCTTTTACAATTAACCACTGGTCTAATATGACGATGACCAGTAATAACTCCCCTTCAGTGGTTCTGTAGTCTGTACTTTGTACTCTTGGGAAGTTATATTGTGTACATCAAAGGCAGTGGTCCAATTAATTTATATATTAAAGCTAAACTTCTGTTAAATTGTTTTCTCTAGAACACGTTCTAAAACGGACACGTGGACAAAAAAATTTTCTCACAATTAGAAATTATTTTTGGAAACTTATTAAGGTATTTGAAATTCCAGACAAGAAATTGCTCACAATAGTTTAAGAATAATATATAAAAAATGAGTCCAAATAGGCCGCATACGCCTATAAGAAAATTTTTCGTAGCCCATTTAAATATAGTATTTCCAACCAAATAATAACTGTTAAAAACAGCCTCTTCCACTTATCCTATTCCCTCCCCACTCGCCATTTCACCATCACCCCGTACCATCATCCCTACTTTCACAGGAATATGAAGAGGGGTGAAGGGAAGAATTCCTTTCCTCTCACCACTACCCTACTCTTCCTCTCGCCCTTCTTTACCAATTCTGGCCCCTCTCCTCTCATCCATTATCCCACCGTATTTACATGACTATCCCGGCCCAACTTCTTCCCACGCCTCCCCTCCTCCTAGTTCCCAACCAAACTATACTTCTTTGTCACCTCCATATATCAACACTCCTCTCCCATATCTCTTTCCTCATATCCTTTCGCTCCTTCGTGTACTCACCTTGTCCACTTGATATTCTTTCCCAAAAACACCCTCTCCTCTCCTTATTCATTACTCCAACCCCGTCCTTCACCCTGTCAATCCGATGTTTCTCATCCCATCCTCAACAATTCACCATTATCTTGAATTTAACCGGCCATGCAACACACCATTCTCGGACATAGCTCTTCCTTCCTTTCCTCTCACCACTAGCACTCTCTTCCTTTTGCACTTAGTTCCCTAATCTCGCCTCGCTCATATTATGCATTATCCCACCCTATTGACACAACTACCCCCTCCCACTTCCTTCCCACGTCACCTCTCCTAGTTTTTATTCCGCCCATACTTCTTTCTCTTACCTTCATACATCAATACTCCTCTCTCATATCCATTTTCTCACATCCCTTCGCTCTTCGTCTACTCACCTTGTCTCCTTGTTATTCTTTCCCAAAAAGACCCTCTCCTCCCCCTTATTCATTACCTCAACCCCGTCCTTCTGGCTGTCAATCCGATGTTCCTTATCCCACCCTCAACAATTCACCATTATCCCCTATTTAACTGTCCACGCAACACACCGCTCTCGCACATACCTCTTCCTTCCCTTGCCACTTCCCTTATTCCATTCACCTCACCCTACCCTACCTTTCATCATGCGCATCCTTCACAAACAGCCCCTCTTCCTCTTAATCATTACCACACCTCCGCGGTCACAGTCTTCCCCCAGCACTTTCTATCTATAAGGACATTTAAGAAAATAACGATTAAAAACATGCACTCACTTCTCGCAGGAGATATATGGAACATGCAAAGATAGAATGATTTCCAAAAAAGAATGAGGAACTTTCTTAAATTCAGCGTCAAATAAACCCTACTTAAAGTATTTTTGATAAAATAAACTTGAGTTAGTGAGTGAGAAAGTCCGGTCTAATTTCTTATTTATGGCACATTTCATGATTCAACTTCAACTCATCGAAAAATGTAGGAAAACAATGGTAAATTTTTTTATTAAGCTGTATTTCGTCGGCTTTGCCCCACACCAGAGGGCAAAGCCGACCGCAGCTTTTTATAAAAATCAAAACATTTGAA
>JAABKJ010003452.1:0-25977 GCA_011634705.1 Andricus grossulariae | reverse complement strand
AAACTGTATTTGGAGATGCTATAAAATAGAACAACAGACGTCCCCGAACTCTTTTTTTGAGGAATAATAGCAAAAAATTGTATTCTGCTAAATACACATTTTCTCTATGTGCACTATTTGGAGGTTAGCATTCGTTCTTGAGGTATCTGCCATTCCGATAATGTCGGCCTCTGTTGTACCTCAAAGTACACACATATTAATCAAATTCAGCAAAATGAAATCTTTCTCAATTATTCCCTAACAGAAGAGTTCGGGGACGTTCGTTTGCATGTTCGCTATCATTCTCCAAATTTTTAAGGCAAAATCTTTATTATTGTAGGAAAAAAGCCGGAGGAACCTAACACTGCTAAAATAGATAATTTTCTAAGTAAAAGTTGAGCTCTGACATAATTAAAATTAAGAGAACTTAATCAATCATCAAAAAAGAGGGGAACGCAAAATTCTGACCGGTAGGAATTGTATTTTGTAACTAAATTTTGTACAATTTTATACAAGTTATAACAAAAAATTACCTTTGTAGGAATGTTGTACCTTCTTGTAAAATTGGTGTACTCCAGGGTACACTGTCAAAAATGTTTGGAATTCTGCAACACTTCTACAATACTGCCGTCCAAGATAAAAATATACGCAAGTGACTTTGCGGTTTAGTGTTATTCTTTAATACCTGGCAATGGAAAAATCGACCTAAACGACAATGTGACTCACGTATATTTTTATTTTGGACGGCAGAATACAAGCTTAAGGTAAAATTCCAAACAGGATATTGAAATGGCGAAACTGCAATACATGTATTGTAAGTGTTGTAATTGTTGGAGTCACCGTAGCGCGAACTCCATGAGAAATTCTAAAATTCCAATACATGATGTATTGTAGCGTTACCTTACGTTTCGGAAATAAGCTTCTAATTCATTTATTGGAAGTTTCCAACAGAAGTTTTTTACATTGTAGACTTTAATTTTAAAGTGTATTTATTATAAACATAAGATGATATTTTCGAAATTTAAAATTCTGAAGTCATTTGAAGAAGATTGTAGTAGAAGTTGGGAATTTTAGGAGCATAAAATATAACATGAATAAATTAATATTACCAATCGGGAATGTTAACCCTCGAAAGCACTCTACCATCTGTTAAACCTCATTGAAGTGGTTTCCAAGAGCTTTAGAACCGAATGTGCATATTAAGGGTCGGAGGGTTGGAGATTGCGAAGAAGGAGAGAGGGTGGTTTGGATCGCAGTTTCGAGGCGCGTGAGCTTAAGTAATATAAATGCGAGTTAAGAGGCGAGAATGCGAGAGTGTAACGGATGACCGCTGTATCTCATTGTTTTCATTTCCTTCGAAACCCCGGGTGGCTGTAAGACGCGGAAATGAAGTGCCGGGGTTGTGATCTAGAGACGGGAGTGGAAAGCGTCGAGCCTGCATGACAACGAGTCCGCCATATTATCCCTTTGCTACATCCACATGCCCATTTCTCGCTTTTCCACTGAGGTTACATTTTACACATTTTATACATTTCTCTCGAATATGCCTGCTGCTCGGACGAGCATATTCACATCCTTTTTTCTTCTTCCCTTTTTATTTGTTATTCCTCGCTCGGTAATGCTCGACTGACCTTCAGTTCGTCTAAATGGGGATAGGAAAATCCTCTTATCTCACTTTTACGTTAATCGAGTTTCGTGTCCATTTCTTAAAACGTCTTCTATTATTTTCAACGAATAAAAGCGAACAATGGGGGACAATGGTTTCTCGCTTTTAGTCTGGTTAATTTTTGAATCTTATGTTACTGGTGAGTCGAATTTCACTGGGAATCAGTATTAGGTGTCTACCATAAACCACCACTACGTAGGGGTCTTCCATAAACTACGTTACCAATTTGTGGCCGAGAAGGGGTCACGTCAAGAACTACGGGGTTTAAAGTTAATTTTTTGTGGTTGAAAAGTCTACTATTATATTTTTGTCGAAATTCATCTCATTTGGTTAAACATTTTACTATTTTGTTGAAAATTTAATTATTTTTCTGAAACTGTAACTATTTTGTTAAAAAGTCAACTTTTTTGGTAAAAATTCAACTACTTGGTTGAACTGTTTTGTTAAAAATTCATCTTTTTAGTTGAAGATTTATTTACTTCGTTGAAAATTTAACTATTTTGTTGAAAATTCCTTTTATTTTTAGTTGAAAATTGTTTTAACTGAAAATATAATCATTCCATTTTTGTAAAATTTCTTGAAAATTCGTCTTGTAGGGTAGAAAATCAATCTTTTTTGTCAAACATTCATCTTTCCAGTTGAGGACTCAACTATTTTGCTAAAAATTCGTCTTTCGGTTCAATTCAACCCCATACAACACCGAGATATTGGGGACATCCAATTTATGTCCAACGATATCCCGTGGATACTCTAGATATATTTTCGGGATAATTGCTGGATATCCCAACATGACGTAATCTATTTTCGGTTGAAAATTCAACTGTTGTCTCGAATATTTGTCCATTTGGAGTTAAAATTCACTTTTTATGATAGGAAAGTCATATTTCTTGATTGAAAATTAAATTTTTTCTGGAAAGTTCAACTTTTTGGGTTAAAAATTTAACTGTCTTCTAAACATTTAATATTTTTGGATTGAATTGTCCACCATTCTGTTGAAAACGCAACTCTTTTTGGTTAAATTTTAATCTTTTTTGTGTGAATATTTGACCATTTTGTTGAAAATGCATTTTTGTAGGCTTTTGGAAAATTCGTCTTTTATTGTATAACAGTAATCTTTTTTTTCAAATTCAACTTTCTTGGTTAAAAATTAAATTTTATGTTGAAAATTCAAAAATCTTCGAAAAAATTCATCTTTTTGGCTAGAAGATTGAACTATTTTGTTGAAAGTTTAAGTATTTTGTTAAAAATTCGTTTCTTGCTTGACAGTTAACTATTTGGTTAAATTTTGGTGTTTTTGAAAATTCGTCTTTCTGGGATGAGAATTCGTCATTTTGGATTCAGAATTCGTCTCTTTCATTAAAGAATTATGTTTGTTTGAAAATTAAACTATTTTTATGAAAATGCAATATATTTCAACTTGAAATGAAGGGCAGAAATCCTAATAGTGTTAAGTGCCACTTTTTTCGAAATGCGTTTTTTTTCATGAAATTATTTTCTAGACTTAGGGCACTTAGGCCAACACTAACGTAAATTTTTCAAGTTTGTCGATTTTTAAGTCCACTATCGGTGGTAGTCCTATTTCTCTTAAGTCCAATGGATTCTCATGGAAAATCCGTTTTTTGTTTTAAACTGACCCGGTTTTAATAAACGTCTTAGACCAATATTTTAGCAGATGACAGTATTTTGAATTGCAAATAAAGCGTTTCATGTTGAATTTAATATGGTATCAACATTAACGTTATATAGCAGAATTTATTCCCCTATTATTCCCCTATTTGCGTGAAAATACATGTAGACATATTAGCAACTGAACTCTCTAGAAACGCTACGTTACTTTCGTGGGGCCCCTTACTAAAATTGCATTTACGTTTCACTGATTTTTCAGTAGAGTAAGTTACTTTTTCAGTGAAAAATGCAATGAAGTTTTGAAACTTTATAGAACCAATCAATTTTGTACACTCTGAAAATATCTTGTTTTATTATTTATACTGGTACATTTTATATATGTGCAATTAAATAAGAAATTCTAAAGTAAAACATTTTTGAAAGATGAAAAGTAGAGACTGTCAACTTTCTTATTGTGCCCTCTGATGCGGGTTTATGTCATTTTGCAGTCGAGCTGGACAGAACAGCACGCGGAAATGAAGTTCGCTTGACGGTGATCTATGTCGCGCCGGAAGTCAAGATTGAAAGATCGTTTACACAGCCTCAGCTCCTTCAACATCCTTGCTATCCCCTATTATATTGCTTTCTTCTGTAACTCCTATTCGGTTTCTTCATCCATCCTCTTCCAAGTAACTTTATCCGTCTGTATTTGAGATTTTTCTCGTCCCTTGCTTTCTTCCGAAAGAAGAAGCTTCAAGCTTGAAACTCTGGACTAACACTTTCGCATATCCCGTTTGCGGAAATTATAAAATCAGAGACACAGAGCACGTAGAGACTGCTTCTATAAGGGAAGTCAATCGTTCTGGCTTCCTCTTGCCTGCCATCCTCTTTCTCCTAAGAGAAGAAGGAGATTGAGATGATGATGTATCGTTCACTCTTGGATGCAATAATGAGCGACTTCTGCCACTCAATCGACCCCCAGGCTAGGCACGAGCGTTCAATGTTCGAAAAGAAATGTATAACGGGGATTAATTTGATTCTGAACTTTCTTCAGAGTATATTTTGTTTTAAGATTCTGTTAAGACTCAAATTAATATCCTAATAGTCTACGAAACCCCTCCTTGTAGGCGCTCGGCGCCTTAATTTACTAATTTTTTGGAATCAATATTTTTAATAATTACTTTCAAATTTTATCATAAAATAACAATGCCGTGTGACCAGACAGAAACGAGAGGGTCAGATTTTGAAGTTATATTAAAAAATTTTCACTCTAAAATATGGGAACTTCTTCATCATTATGTTTTTCAACTCAATCTATGTATTATCTGTGAATTTTGATAGTCAACAAAAATATTGTGAATATTATTTAGCAATTTTGAATTTTGAATTTGTAGTTTGGAACAGGTGCATTACCAAAAATTTTGGGTACTTTTTTATTTATAATTTACTGTGCGGAATTGTATTTTGATATAATTGCTTAATTAAGATATTTTTAGAAAAAAATTAAAAATCAATGGAAAGGTGGAAAATGGTCGTGACTTAAATTAAATAAATTTGATAGAAACCTCGTGATTACTTGTTTTATATATTTTACAAAAATATTTCTTTCAACAGAAAAAATATTAAAATTTGTCCAAAATATTTGTTTCAACTTTAAACATGTTGTAGAATGCAAGCAAAAATTGCGATTTTATAGAAATGTACCTTTAAAATGACCAGTATCTTCTTAAAAATGGACAAAATGACTTCATCCTGGCTTATTTCATAAATAATTCCGATAGCTTTCAATATATTAAGAGAAAAAATGTTAACTCTCGTATAGACAGAGAAAAATGAGTTTGCTAAAGTTACAGGATTTTCAGTTAAAATAGGGACAGCATAGCTTTTCTGTAAAGTTGACTGAATTCTCTGCAGAGTTTACTACATTTACAGTAATTTTACAAAATTACGGATACTGTTTGTAAAATTTACAGACTTTTTTATTAGATAGTATAATTTAAAGATGTAAATTTGACAGAAAAGTTCAGTAAATGATGATAAATTTTGCACATGTAAATAAATCATTGTTTTCTTCTTGGCATAAAATTATCTGTATTATGTTGAAAGGAGTCCGCACAAAATGTATGGAAACAGCCTTTCGGTAAAATTTACCGAACTTTGGCGAAAAAGTCTTTTCCATACATTTTGTGTGAGGTCCTTCCCATTTCTATACATTGTCTTGAGACTAATTACAAACCCTGCTTCAGGTTTCACTGAGAAACTGAATTTGTTCTATTTCACTTCAAAATTAGTGAATGATAATGAAGTTTGATTCAGTAGATTAAATTAAAAGTTTAATATATCAACAGTAATCAAGTTAAGCTCTGATGCACACATATCTTAACATATTCTTAGTCTCTAAAGTTGAATTTTACTGAGTATCAGTGATTCATTTTTCAACGTTTCAATCTGTTAAAATCCAATGGGAGTCAGTTAAACGTCACTTCTTGTAATTCCAGCCGTGCTGTGGAATTTGTGAAAAATGACTGAAATTACAATTTATTTTCACTGACTCAATTATTCAAAAATGAGTCACTGATTGTCAGTGAAATCTTGCTAATTTAGAGAGCAAATTCAAAGTCTAAAAAAGTCCCTGCATTTTCAAAGTCTCTTGGGGATACTTCAGGGATATCTAGACTTACAGGGACCTAAACAGAAACACAGAGGAAAAAAATAAAAAACGCCTTATCTCTACTACTGAATTTTCCGGGTGTGAGGCGTCGAGCGGAGGAGAGTTGGGAGAGGTAATCAGATAAAAACCTCAAAAGTCGCTCTGTTCTAGTTTGAAAAAGTTGCACTATCCGAGGACGATTACGCAAGGTAGCCGGGGACGCGCATTATTTTCTACTCAGTACTATCAGCTCTATCACACTTTTAATTTTTGCTTCATTTGGTAATTTTTCGCAGCATATATTGCGAGTTCAGTATTTTCTTCCTGGTTGATTTCAATGTATTAGGTCTACAAATTAATTCGGTGCCTTCACTTTGATATCTTGTAACTCTTGGTCAAACTGGAATTTTTTTCCCTTCCTGACGTAGTTTTAAAGGGCGAACCTTAATCTTCAAAATACAATCTAATAGATGGCGGCCCTGCGGATCTAAGCTCAAAAATCTTTAGTGAATACAATGGCATCCGACAAGGAGCATTTGTGATACTGCATTCTTTTTGCATTCCAATTCAAAAATCACCATTGTGAAATCTCTGGAACTACTTTTTACACGTTTTATGTGTCACCGCACCTTTCCTTAAGGCCAAACAAATCATTTCTGTCGCCTCTGCTGCATTTTTTCCATTGGAATGCAAAAAGATTGTATGAAATGTTCCTTGTCGGACACCATTGTATACACTAATGATTTTTAAGGTTAAGTCCGCAGGGCCGCCACCTATTATATTGTGTTTTATAGCTAAAGATTCGCCCTTCGAAACTACCTTAGTGCGAGAAAAAATTTAAGTTTTACTAAGATTTATAAGATATCAAAGTAATGACACCGAATTGTTTTGCAGTGGGAATAAATTAGATAGTAAATTTTAGTATCGCATCAGACTTATCTATGTATTTTTTTTCTATTTCTTAATTAACTATCAGTGACAAGTGAAGTATAAGAGTGGATGTTGATATAATTAAGTAGCGACATTTGCATTTGCACCTGTGTCAATCAATTCCCTCTGATGCAATGAGATAGGCATGTGAGCTACTAGGCTTGTTAGTATACTGCTAGCCTCAATCTAAACAACGTGAGTTATGTTCCACTTGACGATCTTTCCACCATCAATTATATTAACTCAGAATATCTATACAAAATGATCCTCAAAATATATTTCGTATTTAAGTTTCTCCAACTGAAAGCTTACATACAGCAAAAAATGGTCGATTTCTTATATAATTCAACAGTGCAAGAAGTTATATAAAATAATACAATATTAATAAATATTATTATTTTATTCATTTTCAATATTCTTTTGAAACAAAAGTTCAAAGAAATAATAGCAAAAGCATATATGGGTTTCATCGAAACACTTTAACCCCACGAACATTGTAACTTGAGATTAAAACGCAACAATCCACCCCTTTTTTTATCCACGAACACTAATCACCGTATTCACTAAATAAGATACAAAAAACGGATATTTGTGCATTGCCGATAAGAGTGCGCTTATTTTTTTCTGCAGCAAAGAAAAATGGAATAAAAATAAGACACTTTCACCTCCTTTATCTGGAAGGGATTGGAGGTAGCGTCCTTCGGGGTTGCAGACCATAAAACAATTGGCGCAACTCTGGTCTCCGACTTCCGATACTGCGATAAACTACGCGGTGCAGGGGAGCGTGTGCATGGTGGAGAAAAGGTGTGGGCGGTTGGGGATGAAAGGGGTTGGTGAGGAGTGGTTGGGGGGGGGGATACTCACCCCCTCGTCTCAAACAGCCCCGAGCCCCACCCGATATTTACGGGAGCTACGCTCGCCGGTTTTCGCCGCCCTTATCGCAACGTAGAATAGGTGCAGCTAGATGCATCGTACACAACCTCATCCCCTAGCTAGACCAACCCACCCTATTTCCACCACTTTTTCACTCCCGGACCATGCCTCCACCGATGTATCGTGCATTATTTCGAGCACCCCTTCGACCTCCACCCAACAAGATATACGTCTTTCCTCGGGTATTCCTGAATTCAGAAAGAATCGCCGCGTTATCGCCAGATAAATGAATTTAGTATCGCCCAGGCTCTATGGTCGGCGCGATTGAATTTCTTGCTAAGTTCTCGCCTCTGTCGCATAATCTCGAAATTCATCTCGTTTGCTGCCGACTCGCCGAGATGCTTTTCAATCTGGTGGTGGGATCTTTTTGTAGATCGAGTTTATTATGGGAGGAAATTGATTCCATTGTTGAAATATTAATTGGTTTTGAGGCATGATGTGTTTAATCGGTTTTATGATAATTCAAGTTTTAGATGAGAAATTTTATTAGATTGCCGATTGATTGTGGTAGGATGGATAGCACAGTGGCGTTGATTAATTCATTTTTATATTAGCTCAAATAATGAAGTTTGGCCCCTAGAAGAACTCGTTCGGATGATTGTAAGTGCTGCCTGAAAAATGATTAAGTTCAAAACATGAAAAAATTCGATAAAATATCTTCTTTTTTGAACGAATTTTTTATTTTGTAATCACAAGAGAATAAAAAATCATGAGCAGTATTATTTAGTACTTCTATTAGGGTTAAAAAAAAATTATTTGAGTTTTTGGTGCAAGGTCAACAAGTTTCCTGCAAATTTCATATCAATCAATGAAAGCGATGTCTAATCCTCGTTTTATAAATCTCGAAAAATTCTTTTCTTAACGCCAAAAGCTGTTCTTTTCAAAGTAGTTTATTGTATCTAAAAATGAAACTCAGCTTTTCAATCATTTTACTTGTGTATTGTCATAGTTATTTATTTTATCATAATGAAAAGTAAAGGAAAGTTGCAGATGGAAACCTGACAAATAGTTTTCACTCTACACATTTTTAGATACGATACGCTTTTTTGAAGAAAAACAGCTTCTTAGCGTTAAGAAAAGCACTCTTAGGAATTTATAATAGCGAATTAGAGAACGATTTCATTGATGGATATTAAACTTGCAGAAAACTTGTTTAACGTGTGTTAAAACAAGAGTATATAGTTAGAAAAGTCTTAAACAATTTTGCGATTCATAAGAGGCGAAAAAATTCAATTTTTTAGTAAAAATATTAAAAAATGAAAACTTTTTGTGTTAATTTTTTTGCATTTAAAATATGTTGACATTTTTCTGTTGTATTAGAAACCGAGAAATATGTTGTGATAGCTATATTATGCTGAAAAAGATTATGCCGAATAGAAATCTCTAATTATTAGCATAAAGACAATAATATTCAATATTCTATAGATATCAAAAACTCAAATAATTTTTTTATTTTTCCATGTTTTCCTTGTAATTCTAATAGATGTACTGAATGATAGTGCCAATAATTTTTTATTCACCTGGGGTGAGGATAAACAAATGACTTCGCCTAGGGGTTCCTTTTGCATCCAAATTAAATGTCTTACAACTATTTTCGGTGCAGATAAATAAAAATGAAGTTATTAACGATGTATGTCGAAAAGAAAAATCTATTTCCAGAAAAACCTGGAAAAATATTGATCCTAGATAAAATTGTTGTACATAAAAGCATTTTGAGATTTTTTGTTAGACAAAATTTCAAAACTTCCGATAGTAGTGTCTAATAACATTTGAAGGATGTGATTTACGCTCACTCCTCCCCACTCATGCCGAGACCCTTTTCCAGCAGCCAAAAAAACCACGCTTCCTAGTGTTAGGCATTCGTCTCCCTTTACGAAGTCTACCCTTTAAAATTAATTTTTAGAGATTTTTGAAACAAAATGATTTTTGAAAAAGTAAAAAATGTTAATAAATTTATTTCTATTAATCTGCGCCAAAAATCCTTTTGGCAATTTCAAACTGGAATTCAAAAAGACCCCCAGGCCAAGTATCAAGTCAGTATTCTTGGGTGACCTTTTCGGAAGTAAACCCCTTTTTAAAAAAAAGCCTTTTTTTGACCATCCTAATGGGTATGTCAAATTTAGGATAGGGCTGGAAGTATTTTTTTTGTTAGGTATACATACTATTAATTCTCCATCTAAAAGATTAGAGAATGAACGTAACAAGAATTTGGTGATTCAGCTGGCAGGGTCCATAACAATCGAAAGTTTTTCTTTGAACTGGAATATCGCTCGCGTCTCCGTATTACATGGCATTCGCGCATACAGTCGTATGCGTCTTTCTCTGTCGCATAATATTTCGCTCATCGCATTTTACATCTCTTTCGCTCCTGCGGATATGTGAAACGTGAAGATAAATAACCGTCATGGTATTACCGTTGAGGAGAGCAGTGTGGTGGTTCTGAAACAATAGCCGGAACAGAATGTTCTACCTTGCGAACGAAACGACAAAGCCGTGGAAAGCCAATTGAAAAACGGCATCGAGGCTGTCGAGTTTGCTTTTGCTGCTGATATTCATTGCGGATTAAAAGCCGCGCTTTTTACCTCAAGCCTCGCCTTCTTTCTCTGCTTATAAGTTGATGTACTATTATTTTACGTCGCACTGTTTCCATATGTGAGTATTTAAAAAATAAACAACTTTTTCCTTTTTACGATTTCAGGATTGATGTTATTCTCATATTTAAAAATAGGGGATAAGTATTTGTTACTAATGTTGAACGGAATTCTACATGAAAAATGTATATTACTTTGCTTATAATTATTAAGATTATTGAATCTTATTAAAATAATATTATAAAATAGATCTTTCTTTCTACCAAAATTAATTTGCGGGATTAGCTTTTTATTGGGTTTATGCAATAAGGAAAATTTTCAAGAAAATCAGCTTCTTCATTATTTAAATTGTTTCTAATCAATGTTATATAAATATTAAATCTTTTTCAATTGTCCAGATTGTAAAAACCAATGCTTTCATATATTTCTTCTCAATGGTGTAAGTGTAAGAAGTCCGTCATGATTTGACTAATATAATTAGTTAAAGAAAACTATTTCAACTTTAGAGAGTTGACATGTCCAGGAAAAATAGAACAAATATTTTTTAAATACATTCAAGAAGAGGTAGTAATATATTTCTTTGAAAAAATTAGTTTGGGTCATAATTATTTGTCTTAATGATCCAGAGTTCAATTTGTTCATTAAAGGATTCTGTAACGTTTTTCTAACAAAAGACTCTGCCAAAAAAAACTAGTCATAATTGGTTCAAGTCCTTGAGGCATTTATTTTTATTCTGTACATGGAATGCTCACATTGTATTAAACGTTCATCAAGAAATGTTTGCACGCAGTTCGCAGTATTCAAATAAACCAATTGCTTTTTGGCACAACTTAAATTATTCTTACGATATAAAACTTTCCTCTTTAATGGATTGGTAATGCCTACAAGAAAAGATATTATTTCCTGAAATCAATAGGATTTCTCCCAGGAGATTGCAAAATTAGTGAAAATATCCGCGATAACCTGAACCGTCATGATTCTGGAATACGAGAAGTATTCAGCAGTCCGTCACGATGAGTCACTGTGTGCATGCACACCCGTCACGTATAAATCGCTCACGCATTGCCCGTCGCATCAATCGCGACTTTCTCAAGTGGTAATGGAGGAGCCGTGTCTTTCTCGGTGCTATCGAATGCGGGTATCGATACCGGTATACATGCCCGTACGTAACAACGCGGGTAAGCCACTACTTGCCCCTAACACTATTATGCTTGCACATGCGAATTTACACGTGTCAGTGCGTAGCAGCACGTGGGTGAGTAGAAAATATGTCCCGTGTGTGTGAGAAATCGTACGTGCTGAGGTGCAGATACAATATAGCCTCTCCTCAGTCCTCATCGGTGCGCATTTCAAGATAATCGATGAAAACGACGAAGAATTACCTTTTTTCTTATACTGATCTCGCATAGCGGTGACGACGCAGGATCGATGATTCGTCCCAGAAAAATATGTTGAGGTATATTTTAATCAGGCGGAATTTAAAATTTAAATTTCTTTTACTTCGCTTTTCTTTTAGTTCGATTTTTTTTCGGAGATGACTCAAATTGAAGATCTTAGCATGTAGAATTGAGCTAAAAAATAAAATTTGCCACCGCGCCTGAAATGAAGTGCAACATGCATATCGAAAGTCTCAAATTTTTCAAACACACGTGTTGTTGGACATTATGACAAAGATCGGTAAATAGGATAACTGAAAATATTTAAAAGAATGCAGTGGTAACATTTTCTAATTTAAGCTTTCCTTAATCTTTGCACGTACTTGTTTATGAATATTTAACGGGGTTATACCGTATGTAAGAAAGCTTATATTTATGTTGACAACTTTAGTATTGTTTCAACATTCCAGATAATTTTGTAGTTTCCATGTTATTTGCGCTACTAAGGGGAAAAAATAATTCTTTGAGATTTAAGTGTCTGTCTATGAATCTTCGATAAAGAGTTTTATGTGAAAAGTCTTACAAAAATTCCACTATTCAATAAAAGTCACTGGAAATGTATAAGAATGTGTCTTGAATTTTATAAGACTAATCACAAAAAATTGTAAATTATGTGTATTATGTGTCCTTGTAAATTTTGTTTGGCCGCTCATTCTTTACTCTTATGAGTACAGGACTGATTCCTTTTCTAGACTTAATAACCTAATTTAAATATCAAATTTTATTTACAATACCAGTTCGGTAATTAATACTTCGACTACCAGCACTGTAGACCCAATTTTTCACTTCCATCTTTCTCCGTGTGAAGCGTCACGCCTTCGAATATTTAAGATTGGTATTTTTGCAGAATTGATGGCTTTCGAAATTTCTTATCATTTAAAAACTTGCATAATCTCCCTCAATTCATCTAAAGTTAAAAGATGCATATCAAGGGTGTCGATGGATTCTCTTTCACACTCGGGACGATTGAAGATGCGCGTTAGCGAAGAAGATTGTGGAATCTCTTGGATCCACAGGTGCGTACACACCGCCTAGGATACCAACCAACGCCGCGGGATTCCGACCGCCCGATTCAATTATCCAGATCGATATCTCGATGCATCTCGCGGCTCTTGGAGTCAGCGCACTCGTTTACTCATGACCCCCATAAACTCCTCCGCCCTCTTACGATGACAACGATGACGACGATGATCCTCTGAATGATTAATGATGTCGGTGGGAGGGCACCAGTGTTTTATGCGTTACCAGTCAAAAGTAACGAGTTAAAATTACCGTTACTTACCGTAAATTTGTAACGCGTTACCGTCATCGTTACTGAAAAAACGTAATGCGTTACCTTGGCGTTACTTTTTTAAATAAAATTGTTAATAGGTCAGTTTAAATTCCTAAAAGCTTTAGATATTTTTTTTTTCATTTAAAAGTGTTTTCAAACTTGTAAATTATATTTAAATTTTTGTAATTTAATAAGGAATTTTAATTATTAACCTGAACTGTTTTTATTTTACACTATTATTAATTCTAAATCACAAAATTGGCATAGAACTTCTTTTTTCAAATAAAACTAGTTTTTCGAAAAGTGCGTCACTCAAGCGAAATATTTTAACAATAAGAATAGATCCTGCTATGCCGATCAGTAGGGTAGAGCGGAACAGGACTGACGCGGGGCAAGAGCAACTTTGTAAATATCATTGCTATTCCTTAATCATTTCTATTCTTCTTTCTATCAAATAATTTATTTTATTATTTTATTATTATTCTATCTAAATTTATTTAATTTATTTTATTTACCCAATTTATCAAATAGCTGAGACTTCACTGTGAAATTATTATTATTAACTTTTTATAGAGCAATGCATTGCAACCGGCCGGTCTTGTCCAATTCTACCCTAATTCTGGTTCTACACTGTAAATCGCAGAATCTTTCAGCGACGAAATATGTTATTTTGTAGAGGAAATTATGCAACACATTTATTTCCGATTAGAGAATACAAAATTTTCCACAAATTTACGGATCTTTAAATCTTGGCATTCATTTTTTTTAGAATAACGAATTGTTTCTTCGAAATTTTATGGTTTTTGACAAATATTGTCACCTGACAAATTCTCCTCACAAATAGAGTCCCTTCTGAGTTACTGTCAGTCGCTTGTGTAACAAAAAACAACAATCATTTGTTAACAAGTGGTCAAGTTGTGAATAATTGGTTTATAAAATTGTGTATAAAATAAACCATTATTGCCGGTTGAAAATTGAAGAAACTCTGTATTTCTTGATCAAATTTATTTAAAGAATTAAACGTTTTTAGCAGGTATTAAAAAATCGTAGATATTATTCATTGCCAAGAAGTTTCTCATTTTCTTGTAGGAACGAAGTGTTTAGAGCATGGAATGGCTAAGATGTGCATTTTTTGTTAAATTTGTTTATAACATTTACAATTAATCTTTTTAAATATTAACTAAGAATAAACATTGCTGTAGATTAGATGTTTTCAAATAGCTTTCTTGAAAAGAACATAGAGAAAGTTTCATCCTTCTATTCATGCGGAACACCCTGCACTAAATTTCAAAACTCGAGATATTTTTGCTAATAATGGTGGAATTTTATACGAAAAAACCACGAAAAAAGTTTCATTTCCCTACGTCAGGTGCAATTCACCCCTTTTCAACCCCAAATCGATGCTAGTGGGATGAACATTTTCTTTGCCTTTTTTGACAAATCAGGAAATAGTCAGGGAATTAAAAATTTCATTAATTCACTTTGAGAAAAATCGAACACTAACGGTTAGTAAAAAACTATACTCATCCGATTATTCCAAATATTTAATGAGCAGGCAGAGGAAAACTATTATTGATTGCTTAGTGAAACTATATTAATTTATTTAGGGATGTGTATATTAAATATAAAAGCAGGCCATAGAAGTGGGAAACGTGACAAATAGAAGTGTTCATTACATGAATTCTATTGTGTAAACATTTTGAACTTTATTGACACTGTGTGAAAGTAAGTAGACTAAGTTACCCTCACCAGGAAAAATGAGAATTATTTACACACTAAATCTAGTTGACTTTGCTTTATTGACGTTAACAATAATTCCTTTAATGTTATCCACTTACAGAAATACCGCCAAATTAGTAACCGAAATCACTAAAGAAATAGTAAATATTTTCACTAATTGACTTTAGTACAATAAACTTGTGATTGTTTTATTATTCCATCAGTGAAATGCTCAAATTTTACTATAACTTCATTAGTCAAACACTCAATTACTAATTAAATTAATAACATTTTCTCTAATTCGGAGATTTACAAGTTGGAAATTTGGATTTAAATTAGTTTTATTCCATTTATCAACCACCCTCATACTAACAATTTATACAATCTAAATGTCTCGTCAGTAGTCGGTTACCGATTTGATGAAAATCACATTGAGAAACTTGACAATACTCGCTGCCAATCAAGGGAGACACAACTAGGAATGCTGATTCCGATGATTACGAACTCCCATGCATTTAGTATTATAAACGTGTTCAAATTGCTTTCACCTTTTTGAATCCTCTCCTTGTTTCTTGGACTACACACGGGAAATAGCATGTCTGAAAATTCAAAATTTTTAACTAGGAATATTAAAATTTTACAGTTCCAAAATTAATCGTTCTGAGTTGAATATGTACTACTCGCAAGGTTGATATTTTTAAAGTGGTTAAAGTAAAGCTTATGTATGAAAACCGATTATGCACACTGTAAAAACTAGAGTTTTGAAAACTAGAATTTGATTCAGTGAATGGAATTATTGTCTCTTCTGTCTTGGAACAGGGAATTTTGTAAATTAATTCAATTGTGACTTGGCACAAGGCATTTTCTATAAGAATTATATTTCTGAGTCTGGAGGGAAAATAAATAAATGAAATATAAGCATAAAATTCCCGTAAATAATTATAATTTTGTCTTGTAACAGGTAATTTTTATATGGAACAGGAAATTATGGAAAACAATTTCAATTTACAAAAAGGGAATTCACAAAAACAATCTCGGTTCCAATTCAGAATTAGTCAGATTTGGAAAATTCTTGTTTCAAATCAGAATTTGTTTGAATTGGAAAATAAAAGTAATTGTGATTTGGAACAGGGAATTTCCATAAAGAATTATAATTGACACTTCTTTTAAAAAATTCTCTCTTCCAGATCAGAAATTTTTGAAATATTTTTAAGTGGTTAAAAATCTCTTTAAATATCTAAAGATCGTTTGAACTCATTCAAATCTTTTGAACTCTTTAAAATTGACCGGGGAAAAAGACCAATAGCCTGGGAGAAACCCGGGAAATGACCGGTAATTTAAAATCATCCGTCGGGTATACTTTTTTTACAGTGTAGCAATTAGTGAGTCAACTTAAAAAAATCGATTTCTTGAAAAATTTTCTCCGGCAAATAGTTGATATGATCGGCGCGACACAAAGTTGGGGGTGAGAAGGAGTAAAAACTGGTGGTTGGTGGTCTTGTCAGCCCGGAGGATCTCAGCTGGTATCCGCAACATAACCTCCAGCGATTTCAACTCGGGTGACCGCTTCTTTGTCCACAGTCCTGACTGTTACGATTAAGCATTTGCCGTACCCCGGAAGTCCAGATAAGATTTTTTTTTAAACGCATGCTACATTTCCTATCCATTTAACCAGTATGAACAATTATCTACCTGATATTCAAATTAGAAGTTTTTACTTTTGTATAAATAATGTTTTCCATTTATTTATATGATTCAGATAAGTGAAATGAGGTAATCAAAGTTGATATAGGGGACGATTTGCGTAAAACTTGAAGGGAAAATCTTTCTTGAACTAAAAAGCAGCCGTAAGTACCTATTCAGTTTCATCTCTCCTTGAGGGTATTTTTCATGGTAGCCACTATCAGATCCATGGTCGAGTTTGCTATATGTACATGCTGACGTTTCAGACCCCTGCGGTTGATATGCGAACGATATTCGTCGCACTGGCATGTTTGTATCGTAATTTTATGCACTTAGAAACGATGAATATGGATCATGGTTCATGCGACGTTCTTGGCTCTATTAAATATTACGAGTAGGAGAGTCTGTTTACTTGGTTGAGTGAGTCGGGAATTTTTCATTTACTTTAGGCGACCCTTCTACAAACTACGAGTCCTTGACGAGGCTGAAAAAATCCGAGAAAAGTCAAAGATAAATCATATTTTGTGAGCGAAACTGGTCAATAGTCTTAGCATTCCTTATAAGTAAACTCAGGGTTGCTACTGGTCAGGGAATTCAGAAAAGTCAGGGAATGTCAGGGAAAACCTGAAAGAGTAAAGGAATTTTGGCTAAACTGAAGTAAAAATTAATTTTATTCCTTTGTTAAAAATTCAGCTATTATTGTTTAAAAATTAACTTTGTTGTTGAAAATTCATATTTTCGGTTTGAAAATGCAACTGTTTTGTAGAAAATTCGTCTTTTTGGCATAAAAGTCCATCTTTGATCGTAAAATTTTATCCTCTTTGGTCAAAAATGCAACTGTTTTGTTGAAAGTTAATCTGCTTTGTTTAAGGATTAAAATATTTAGTTGAAAATTCGTCTTTTTTGGTTGAATTCAACTGTTTTTGTCTAAAATTAAAATATTTTTGGTTGAAAATGCTACTATTTAGTTAAAAGTGAGACCATACTTTATAAAAATTAATTTTTTTAGTTCAAGGTTCATCATTTTTGTTGAAACCCGATTTTTATGTTGGTTAATAATTTAACTATTTTGTCGAACATTCGGTTTTTTTTGTTGAAAAGTAATTTTCTTTTAACTGAAAATTTCACTACTCTGTTTTTTTTGTAAATTGATCTTCTTCAGTTAAAAATTCGTTCTTTTTATAAAAATTAATTTTTTTAACGGAAAATATAACTATTTTGTTTCCGGTTGAACATTTATATTTCTTTAGTTTAAAATTCATGTATTGTGTTGAAAATTGGACTATTTCGGTGGAAAATTAATCTTCGTGGTTGAAAATTATTTTTTTTTTTAATTCCTTTTTATTGAAAATTGATCCTTCTTAGTAAAAATTTAATGTTTTTTTTTCTCAAAAATTTGTCTTTTTTGGAAGAAAATTGATCCATTGATTCATGATTTCAGATAAAAGATAATCTCTTTGTTTAAAAATTTAACTATTTTGTTGAAAATTCGTTTTTTGCGTTGAAAATTAATTTTTTAAATTGAAAATGAAAAAAACTCCATTTTATTTTCTATTTCATTTTTTCTATTTTATTTTCTCCTCTTAATTTGTTAAATCGCAAATGAAAAACAACTCTATTTTCGTTTAAAAATTAATTTATTTTGTTGAAAACTTGTCTTTTTTTTGGGCTGGAAATTAATTATTTTGGTAGAAAATTCCTATTTTCGGGTTTGAAATTCAAATCCTCTGTAGAAAATTATTTTTTTATTTGCTTTGAAGTTCAAAATTTTTGTTTGAAATTAACTTTTTTATTAAAAATTTATATTTTGGGGTCGAAGACGTGACTGTTTTGTAGAAATTTCATCTTCCTCGCTGTCAAAATTCAATATTTTGAATACAAAATTTTTTTTTATTGATAGAGAAACCTTGGCTGTATGCAAATTCAACTATTTTATTGAAAATTCATGTATTTTGCTGAAAATTCGTCTTTCTTGGTAGAATTCAACTATTGAGTTAAAAATTCATTTTTTTTTGGTTAAAGGTTCATCATTTTAATTCAAAATTAATTTCATTTCTTGTTTTAGTTTTAAATTTTGGGATTTTGTGGCAACCCTGAAATTTTTAAAAAGGTAATATATTTTGAGATAGATAGTCTCAATTAAGGGGAAGGGTGGACATTTTATTAATGATAAGTCCGAGTAGTTTGTTCGTTGTCGAAATTTGAAAGGAGAGAAAAATTCGAAGCCCTGCTAAAAGATTTCGTGCGACCCTACCTACATTTCGAGTGGGAATGTTGCGGATACCTACGAAAAAAAGGACACCAGATACGCGGGACAATCTGATTAGCGCAATCTAATTAACGCTGCTTTTAATGGCATTCATTAGCACACGCCTCCCTTTCCACCCTTCCCTCTCGGGTCCCTTCGTCCTAAGCCTCCCTTCTCCCTGTCTCTACCTTCTCCTCATCCCTCATTGATAATACTCATGCGTACCACCTACGCATTTTGTAACGTTTGTTTTCAGTAAAATAGCGTCGAAAACAATCATTTTTCTTTGTTCTCATATGAGATAATAACATCAATAGTGATATTCAAAGCTCAAGATATACGAAGTGATTGCCAAGTCGGCCAAAGATAAAATGCATATATATGTATTCTGATCGTACAGTTTCTTATTCATCTATTCAAAATTTATTCTAAGTGGGAGAGAAATTATTAAATACACACTGAAGCATGAATTTGCAGTAGTAAGTCATCGATTTTTGACTATTTGCTCTATACAATACACAACTTTAATGTTCATTTTCTTATTTACTATTCTGGAATGAGGACTGAAGGGGTGGCTAATTACTGAAGGGTTTCCCACTATTGGTGTCAATTCTCTACTCATCACTTTTATACGACATTAAAAAATTAAGGGATACAGGCAATTGCATGGGATTGTAGGAGATAGCATGGGATTTCAGGAGGTTACATATAGGAATATAAAGTATTCTAAAGCATTGCAAAGGATTGTATGGGATCGTAGGAGATTGCGTGGTATTGCGAAGGATTAAAAAGAATTGCATCTAGATTGCATGATATTACAAGGGATTTTAAAGGATTGCCTGGGATTGAATGTGAACACAAAGAATTTTAAAGGATTACATGGGATTGCAAAGAATTATATGTGCTTTAGGAGATTGCATGAGATTACAAGGGATTTGAAAAGATTGGTTGGGAAGACAAAGGATTTTTAAGAATTGCATTGGTTTGCAGTGGATTGTATGTAATTGCAGGAGATTTCGTGAGATTGCAAAGAATTAAAAAGAATTGCATTTATAGTGCATGGTTTTACAAGGGATTTTAAAAGATTGCATGGGAATGCAGGAGATTGCATTGGAATACAAAGGATTGGATGGGAGTGCAGGAGAGTGCATAGAATTACATGGGATTGCAGGAAATTGCATTGAATTTTAAAGAATTGCATGAGATTGCAAAGAATTGCATCTAGATTGCATGGGATTACAAGAGATTTTAAAGCATTGCATGAGATTACTAAAGACTGCAATGTATTGTAAAAGATTTTATGGGATTTTAGGAGATCGTATTGGCTTAAAAAGGCTTTTAAAGAGAAATTGCATAGGATTGAATGGGATTGCAAAGGATTTCAAAGGATTGCATCGAGAGTACATAAGATTACAAGGAATTTTAAAGGGTTGCAGGAGATTGCATGCGATCTTAAAAAATGGCAAAACATTTCATGAGATATTGTATGGGATTGCAAAGAATCGAAACGAGATTGCGTGAAATTGTAGGAGATTGAATGGGGATACAAAGGATTTGATAGTATTGTATGAGACTGGAGAAGATTGCATGAGATTGTAGAGGGTTGCGTTGGATTATATTGGATTTTAGGACGTTGCATGGGTTTTTTAGAGGATTGCAAAGGATTTCAAAGGATTGCATCGAGATTACATTGGCTTACAAGGGATTTTAAAGGATTGTTCAGGACTTGAGGAGATTCCATGGGAATACGAAGCATTTCGAAATATTGAATGGGATTGCATAGGATTTTAAAAATTTACAAAAGACTCTATGGGAGATACTGTATGGATCGCTTATAGAGATTGCATGGGATTTCATCGAAAATGCATTGCATTGCAAGGGGTTTTAAAGCATACGATTATATGGGATTGAATCTAGATTGCATGGGATTACAAGCGATTTTATTGGATTGCACGAGATTGCATGGGATTACAAGGGATTTTAAAGGATTGCAAGAGATTGCATATAACTTCATCGAAATTGCGTGGGATTGCAAAGGATTCCATGAGATTGCATGGAATTGTAAAGGATTGCGTAAGATTGCATGACCTTGTATAACATTATACGGAATTGCATCGAGATTACATGGGATTACAAGACATTTTGAAGGATTGTAACAGATTGCATGGGATTGCATGCAATTTCATCGATATTGAATGGAATTTTATGGGATTGCAAATAATTGCATGAGTAATTTACCCCTCGTAAAAAATCAAAGAATTTTAGTAACACTATTCATAACTTTTTATAATTAAAACTCATTTGGGAGCAAGGATCTTGTTCGAGAAGTTTAAATATGGAGGAGTTGATGACAACAAAATGGCTGATTCATTTCTGATCGACACTAATCGTTGAACGATGATTATGTATGTGAGCAGTTCGTGACATTGTATGGATATGAGGCGATTTTTCGCATGATAGCTGCAAGTGGACTCGCGAGGTTTTACGCGATGCGAAGAAGTCTTAATGCAGGGCGACAACGTGTCGGACCATTTGCAATTACGTCCCTGATATCGATATCTGACACACGCTTATAATGGTCACCAATCGAGTTTGCCTCTTCTCGGTAAGTTCGAGCTTCAAAATACTTAATCCGTTTTTAAGTGCCTCCAAATCAAGAGAGTGGAGGCTATTAAGGTAGGTGCCAAAAATTAGATCTCTGAAAAAACAGTTTTTCTATGATTCTAAGAATCAAAATAATATGATGATGTTATTTCGAATGAAAAACATTATTATTAATAATGAAAAAATGGTAAAACTTACAAAAAACATTCATTTTAACCAAATTTTTTGCAATTGAATTTTTCTTTACTACCACTTCTTACGAATTTTTGAAAAATAGTTGAAAATTAAACTTTTTGGTTAAAAATTCGTTTTTTTAAGGTTCATAATTTTAATTGATAATTCAACTATTTTGTTGAAAGTTTAATTATTTTGTTACAAATTTAATTGTTTTTTTGTACAGTCGTTTTTTTAAATTAAAAATTCAACTGTCTTCAAGAAAGCTCGTTTTTTTGGCTTGAGAATTCAACTATTTGGTTAAAAATTAAACTGTTTTTGGTTGAAATTTAATTTTTTTGTTTGAAAGTTTGACTATTTGGTTGAAAATTCATTTTTGTAGGTTGAAAAATCTACTATTTGTTTAAAGATTCAACCATTTTGTTGAAAAGTCGTACCTTTTGCTTGAAAGTTCAACTATTTGGTTTTAAATGCAGCTATTTGGTTGATAATTCGTTTTTTTTATCGTTGAAAATTTTTGGTTGAAAATTGATTTTTGTAGGTCAAAAGTTCAACTATGTAGTTAAAAATTAAACTATCTCGTTGAAAATTTAATAATTTTGTTTGAAAATGAAATATGTATTTAAAACAATATGTTCGTGAAAAATCACCTATTTTTTCCTTGTTTTGAGAGCATTTTAGACTGTGAAGTCTTTCAAATATTATGTTTGTATGTTTTGTGTTTCATTTTAAGCGCATTTATCAAATAAAATTTATTTAAAAAATTTGACTTAAGGGGGGTAATTGCCATTCTTAAAATCATAGACAACTTTTTTCAGAGACCTGCCTTTTTCACAACTACTTTAAGAGGCAACATAATCGCAAATCTTGAACATCCAATCAATGAAATCAATCCACCAAATAAATTTATTTAAGCAATATAAGACACAAGTTAAGATTCTCCCCGTAAAGTTGGATTTATTTTAATCTTCACAACATTTCTGCAATATCTGTTAGAATGTTCTCATTAATTCATAATGCAAAATTTATTTCTCAGAAATGAATCTCGAAAATTAAGCCTGAATTAAAATTAAGCCGGGTGCGACCGGTTGCCCTTGACATCGCAACGATGACGATTTTGCGAGAAGTTCAATCTGGTTTCTACAATTTTGCATACTTCTATTTATGAAGGTTCATTTAGATAAAAATCTTTGCTACACGAGCAATATGCCAGGAAAGACTCGTAATGCGGATGTTTTCTGTGTGTGTAAAGTACTGTCCTTGTGATATCACTTTTTTGCGTGGGAATTCGATCAAAATATCTACACAAAAAGAAAGTTTATAGCTGAACCAACGTTAAAACAAAGATATTATATACTTGCATTAAGAATATCGGAACTCTGAATATAACAGTTAATATTACACTTAAACAGATTATAATTGCCCATTTGAAATTCAAATAAGTGGAATTAATAGGAAAACTAGTTTTTAAACATTAAATTTTTTTCAAGCTTGTATTAAAACTTATCTCATTTTTCCGTATTTCTTACTAACCAAAGGTTTGTACCTGAAATTTTGATTTCGGATGACATCTGAAACTCATGACGTCACATGGCTAATTCAAATATATGAAAATCTGTTAATCGAGGTTACAGTCGGCTATTTGGAAAACAAAAATTACTTTATTTAAATATATCTGAGTTTTATTGATTTGGTTTTACAGTATTTTTCTACACTACTACACATTTTTTCCGTGTATGTGCTAAAACAATGCCTCTTTAAGACTTATTGACAATTCCACATCATTTTATCCTAATTTATGATTATATCATAATTTATTTCATATCTCAGTAATATTTATTTAGGTTTAGGTATTTTCATCATTTACTTATAACTTGAGTATACATTGCTAACAATCCTTCTGTTATAGTTCTAGAACAATGAGTTTAACTGTGGAGTGTTGAGACCTTTACAAATATCCATGAGAAGAATCAGAAGGAAGTTTATTTCAGTCTGCTGCATGATAAGCGATACACTTTTTTATCGCGTTCTAATTAAATATGAAACTGATATTAAACAGGCGGACTTTGCTTGACATTATTTGTGTTGTTTCAAACCTTTTTTTTTTGCCAGATAGTTGGGTAAATTATGTTATATTAAAGTTAAGGTTCTTGGGTGAGGTTATCTTAAAACTGGATCTTATCGAACTTCAAAAGACACCGGACTCGAAATTATCTTTCCTCAAAGTGATTGCAAATTATTCCTAACCCAAAATAGTTTCCTGAATAATTCCTAAATTGATATACCTAATTTTTATCTGAAGTCAACTTTGGATCAAATCAAACTCACTTATAATCTTTTTTTTTATCCAAAAAAAAGCCATTCAAATTGGATAATTATCATTTTAAACCTTTCAAATGTACATTATTTTGATAAGTAAAAATGGTAGTCAATTTGTTTTGACAGAAAATCCAATAAATTTTTTATATGGATGATTGCCAAAAAGTTGACTACTTTAAGTCCCAGTTCTTTTCCACTTTTCTTTCGAATAATAAATTTTTTCTAAACATATCTCAAAAAAGGACTTATATCAAAGCACAATTTAGTAAAGTCTCAAACTTTTTATGACCTCATTCAGTAATTGTAAATAAAAAAGTAAATTAGCCCGTGGCAGTCTTTCTCATGTCCATAACTTGAGATCTTCTTATTGAACTTATCTATCTTTGGATCATTCCTTCTTGATAGAAAAACTTTTTACAAGAAAGTACAACATTTCTACAACTGTAATTTTTTGTTTAATTTAAAATGATCTAGTTGCAACATTCTAAATATTTGACATCCTAGGTCGAAAAAGGACATATTTTTGGCTGCAAAACCTGTAAATTCCTGCAGATTCTTGTAGTTGACATTTTTTGTAAATCCTTGTAGGAAGCTAAAACTACAATGAAATAAAACAATATACAAAACAAGTACAAAATTCGTCCGATTAACATACAAAGGTTTTGTTGGTCGCCTGTAATTTTTGTTGTAATTTATTGTATTTATCCAATAAATTTCCCCTCTGCTTTAAAATTACGTTTGATAGATAGGTAATATCTAGGTAACATTTTCATGTAAAAAAATTTGGTATAACTGAAATTTTTGTGAAACCTTGTATTGTTTTGTAAAGATTTGTAATTTTCCGCAATAATTTACGTATAATTAAAAGTGTTTTTATCACGTCAAATGTCCCAATTAAACAAATCTAAGCTGCTGCAGTTTTCTATAATGTCTTGTAGTTATTTTTTTAATTTCAGGGTGTTTACTGTGCGGAAATTTAAAGAAATCCGATAAGTCTCCGGGAATTGAAAAAAAATCCAGGAAAATCCGGGAATTGTCCGGGATTTTATTTTTGATGCGGGAAGTGCATTTCCTTTCCTTATAATTGATAATTTTTTAGTGACCCTTTGAGCTACTTGCCCTACTTTTTTCTAACTTAAAATTTAAATTCTTAAGAATTATTAAAAAACAAAAAAATATATCTTTCAAATAAATTATAATATTGTAATTGAACAAATTGTCCGGGAATTTCGTGAGCAAAATTTAGTAGACACCGTGAAATTTGTACTCTATTCTTAGTTTTTTTACTTTTTTACAATAAAAGGCAAGAAAAAATGAGCTATTTGTATTCAATTGTATTTTTTGTTAAATCTTGTAAATTGTTGTACAAGTTTTAACAAAAAATGACGGTAGAAATTTTGTACTTTCCTGTAAAAATTTGTCCGCTAAGGAACTAATTTGAAAGTGAAACGACTTTTTTTTTAATTAATTTGTTTGGTTGCTTTAACTATTTGGTCTTCCCTTTTTTTCTTTTTTTCTTATTTTCCTCTTTTTTCTTGAAATCTCTCTTTTCCCTATTCTCAAAAAACTTCCCCTTTTTCCCCTTTTCTCTTTAAATATTTTGTGGAAAAGTCGTTCTTTTTTTGGTTGAAAATGAATTTTTTTAACTATTTGGTTAAAAATTTAACTATTTTGCTGAAAATTCAACTACTTCGTTAACAATTAAGCTATTTAGTTGAAAATGTAATTATTTTGTTAAAAATTCGACTATTTTTTAAAAGTTCATATTTTTTAAATTCAACTACTTGATTAAAAAATTAACTATTTTGTTGAAAATTTAACTATTTGGTTGAAAATTCAACTATTTTGTTAAAAATTCAATTACTTGATTAAAAATTTAACTATTTTGTTCAAACTTTAGTTAAATTTTGTTCAAAATTGAACTATTTGGTTAAAAATTGAAATGTTTTGTTGAAATTGTAACTATTTGGTTAAAACTTGAAGTATATTGTTGGAAGTTGAACTAATTGGTTAGAAATTCAACTATTTTCTTAAAAATTTAACTATTTGGTTAAAAATTTACCTTTTCTAGTGGAAAATTCAACAGTTTGGTTGAAAATTCATCTGTTTTGTTGAAAATTCGTCTCTGGTTGAAAATTCACCTTTTTGGTTGAAGATTCATCTTTTC